>PVIR01008055.1:0-14322 GCA_004026965.1 Petromus typicus
TGTTGCTCTGTAATGCTGAATAAATCACGAGTCTCTATCTCTTTTCCCATCTGTAGAAGGAGGAGAGAAAAATACTTTCTCTGCCTACTGCACAGAAATGCAAGTTAAAATTAGGTCATGGATGTGAACATTCTATAAAGCAAAAAAAATACAAATTGCTACATCCATAAAGCAATAAATGCACTTGATTTCTATTCCTCTCCCAGACAGGCAACTCAAAGTCTTCAGTCAATAATTTCTTGAATTTAACTCTTTTTGCTCTCCCTACCCCCTACTCCTTACCATCACTGCTGGGATTGAGCTCAGGGCCTTCACCTTCCAGACCTTTATTTTGAGGCAAGATTGTACCAACTTGCTAAGATGCCTATACTGGGCTCAAACTTGGAATCCTCTTGCTTCAGCCTCCCAGAGTACTGGGATTACAGGCACAAACCACCACAGTTGGTTTTCTTTCTTTTTTAAGTCCCAGCTTTTTATTCATTTTTCACAAATACTGACAAACATCTAAAAATTACACATCAGCAAAACATATAAAAAATTACAAATCAGCAAAACAACAGAATATTTTAAAAATTACAAATAAGGAGCTGGGTGTGGTGGCTCACTCCTGTAATCCTAGTACTTGGGAGGCAGAGGCAGGAGGATTGCTGTGAATTCAAGGCTATACTCAGGATCAGCTGGAACTACAAAAAGTGAGACCCTGTCTCAAAAAAAAAAAAAGGTAAAAATTACAAATAAGGAAAACAGATGTCCTGTTTGATTTGTTTTGTTGAGTTTTCTTCACAGTAACGGGGATTGTACATAGGGCCTAGCACTGGTCAAGTGCTCCCTGACTGACTACATCCTCAGTCCTCCTATTTTGTTTTTTGGCCCCTAGTTCTTTCTTTTTTTTCATAAGGAGTGTATTTATTATGTGAATGCAAAGGCCAGTACTTAAGCCCTTTGCTTTTTTAAAAATTCAAATCTTTATTGGTACATTATATAGATACATCATAGTCACTTTCAGCATTGAGAATTTGTACCAGTATATGATATGACACGATTTGATTCTCATTTTTTCCCCATTCCCCTACTTAGCCCCTAATCCCCCACCCTGTATATACATTGGCTTTTCCTTTTTTGTTACTGTCACATTACTTTTCCACTCTTTACTTATTTACCCCATTTCCTTTTAAATATTTTCTATTTCACAATATCTACTATATATACTAGAACTCATTTACATCTTCATTTTCTCATACCAGAGAAAAGATATGATACTTATACGGTATTTATTTTTTAGGGCAAAACCCACTATGCCATTTCCTAACCCATCTCTCCCAAACTTGTTGGTACGTTCAAACAAATGGCAGCTCAGAAATGTTTTGAGGCCTATGAACCTGCCCAACCTTCCCCTGAGACTAATGTAAGTGGTCTAAGTTAGTCCTGGATTTTGGAAGTTTTAAAATCTCCCCAAATTATTAAAATGGGTAGGCAAGTTTGGGAATCACTAACTTGTTTTTTTTAATCTGGTTCTAGTCCTTTTTGGTTTATTCATTCCCATCCAGTTTCTGCCTGGCACCAACCCCTTAATAAATTGCTGTAGGAAACAGCGGGAGGTTAATCCTCAATCTACCTTTGCCTCCCACTGTGATTGCCTGGGTCTTCATTAGGTTAATTGAAATCCCTTCTGATGAGTGCAAAAGGACCCTTAATGGTGTCTTTTCTTTCCTGCAGGCACATGTCCTGTTTTGCCATGTCTTCCCCCCAGCAAGTTCGTTATGATTTGCATACCTCTTTTTTTCCAATTCAAATGGCCTCTTTATATTCCTCTGAGGCGGATGAGGTCTGTCTACCTGCTGTCCTCACTCCTGCATGGATAAAATTTCCCTCTTTCCACTTTTGTCTTCTCCATCTTCCAGATCTTGGGACCCATCTCAGATGGCGTATTCCAAGGTTGCTCAGACCGCAGCACAGATGCAGACATCAGAAAGCAGGCCTGCGCTTGTGTGTTAGGCCACTCCTGCCTGACTGAGGGCCCACAAGGGTCTGCTGTGGATTTGGTAACATGTGGAAACTCCCTCAGAGACTCTTTGATGGCTGTGGCCCACACCACGGGCCCTCGTCAGGAGGATGGCACTGAGGATTTAGGGCAGTGCCTTGCCCCAGGGGAGTATATGAGCTTCACGTTGGTGTCTAAAGTCTAAATTATGTCAGAAATAGAAACAAGGAATGCTGTTTCAGCTGGGCCATGGTCGCCGCTCAGAGTGAGTCAGTGTTTGTCATCTGCCTTGGCCCTCTGAACTCAGGACACGTTCTGATTTCCAGGGATTGGAGGGGGGTGGGGATGACAAAAGGGAAGATATTTGGTCCATTATCTCTCCTGGCTGTTTCTGGCCATCTGGTGTCCCTCACAGTACTTATTCCCTCCCCTCTGCTTGTCAGTGACTCCCTGTCCTGTGGGCCAGAGGCAGTGTGAGAGTTCAGACTCAGCCATGTCACTGACAACGGCCAGAAATTGATCTCTCTCACTCTAAGTTTAGGAACTTCTTTATTTTCAGTTGTTTAAATTCTTGTGTTTGCTCTGTCTCCTAAGATATTTTTTTCTTGGTGGCCCTGGGGACTGGGCCTTTGCATTGAGCTATCTTCCCAACTTTTTAAAGAAAATTTTTATTGCAAAACAAGGTCTCCCTAAATTGCCCTTGGGCCGGAATTTGCAATCCTCCGGCCTCAGCCTCCCAGAGTACTGGGATTAACAGCATGTGTCACCACACTTGGCTTGAGGAAAACAATTTTCACATTAAAATATAATTTGACACATCACAAAGGAATTTCTTGTTGCTTTCAGGGACTGGGACACAAGAGTAGTTTCTCACTTTACGTTTGTTGAATGGATCCCAGAGGCAACCAGATGGGCATCTGATGCCTGAGGCAACAGTTGCTTCACCAGATTAGGGACACAGGGTCATCTCATATATTATTAATACCATATCACTATTAATAATGACAGAACCTTTAGAGCATTTACTATGTGCCAGACACTATGCCAAGTCTTTTCCATAATTCATTTCAGTTACTCCCTGCCCCATCCTATGGGTATTATTTATTATCACTGTTCTACGTCTGTGGACACTGAGGCTCAGGGTACTAGATGCTGACATAGTTGGTGACCAGAGGTGCCAGGGCACAAACTATTCTGATGATTGCCAAATCCACAGTCTTCATTTACATTGTTTTCTGAGATGATCTCCTTTCAAGAAAGTATTGTTGGGGGCCAGGGATTTGGCTCAGTGGTTCTGGTGCCTGTCTTGCAAGCGCAAGGACCCGGGTTTGATCCCCGGTTAACCACATATCATACTGGGTGTGGAGACTCACTCCCAGCAGCAACCAATACCACATACCACAGTGCTGGGCGTGGTGGCTCAGGCCTGTAATCCCAGCACTCAGGAGGCAGAGGCAGGAGGATTGCTGTAATGTGAGTTTGAGGCTGAGCTCGGGGCCAGCCTCAACTACAAAGCCAGACCCTGTCTCAAAAAAAAGAAAGTATTGTCTTTGAACCCCACTCGTATGGCTTTCTCTGATTTTGAAAACCAAGGCCACGTGATTATTTGAGTTCTAACTGTGGAGGATAATTTTATGCACTTAGTAGTCACTTAAAAACCATCACTGGTTGGCTGATCGAACCACCGCATTTTGTTTACTGGGACTCTGGGTAGGGTTCTGGACATCAGGCCATGACCAAGGAGAAGCCAGGGAGGCTCCTTGGATCTTGCACAGATGCTCTCCCTCTTCAGCCATGGCTGTGCTCCAACACTGCCTGTTCCAAGCAGACTCTAAGATTTCTTATTTCATAAGAGATCTAATCTAAAAGCGATGGAGCCGCCTCTGAAGGCTGCTGAGGCTTTTGAAGGAAAAGACAGAAATTTCAGAAAATGAATCCTGTGGTTTAGAAATAAATCAGCTGGACTCATGAGTTGAGCTCATTTTGTTCTATTCTGTTAGAGAAAGGAAAGAAAGAAGAGGAAAAAATGTTCTTAACATCATACACACAATACATACATACATACATATGAGAGAGAGACACACAGGCACACAAACAGGTGAACACATAGAGAGCAAACCAATTCCCTTAGGTCTCAGAAAACAATGTAAATGAAGACTGTGGATTTGGCAATCATCAGAATAGTTTGTGCCCTGGCACCTCTGGTCACCAACTATGTCAACTATTCCCTTAGGACATTCATGGAATTTCATTGATCTGGGAAGTATTAAAAAACAATCAATAAAAAGTGACACTGGGCCAGGGAGTTAGCTCAGTGGTTCCGGTGCCTGTCTTGCAAGCGCAAGGGCCAGGGATGGATTCCCGGTAACCACATACAATACTGGGTGTGGAGACTCACACCCAGCAGCAATCAGCACCACATACCACAGTGCGGGGCATGGTGGCTCACGCCTATAATCCTAGGACTGGCGGAGTGGGGGTGGGGGGGTGAGGCAGAGGCAGGAGGCTTGCTGTGATGCGAGTTGAGGGCCAGCCTCAAAAAAACCTAAAAAAAAAAAAAAAAGTGACACTGCTTCCTTAGACTCAGTAAACAGAGCAGAGGGAAAAACTGCACCAGAGCTGTGACTGGGGATAGTTATATTCACTCCCAGTGGGAGCATTTGGAGGTGAAAATGAACAGAAGGAAGGCTCAAGTCTTACCGATCTGATAAGCATTTATTGAGTTCTAACTATGTTGTAGACATTAAGAGGTAAATCAAACCTGCCCCTTCCCTGGAAATGTTTGCAGACACGAAAGAACTAATTACAAAGGGACGGGCTTTCAGGATTCACACCAGCGTGAAAAACTGCCCAGCATCACCAGGAGGTCATCTGTATCCTCAGCTCTTGTTCTGCTACACTGACTGGACAATGAGGGCTCACCCTATGGGTGACACCACTTTCAGTTAACTGGCAGCTCACAGACGTTGACCTTGTAACAGGGTGTTGGGTGAGGAATCCACATTCAGCCAGAGTCAAGTGATGTTGCAAGAAAGAGAAATCTGGAGTCAAGCAAAGCCGCAGTGCTCATCATCAGAGCAGACAGGCTGCAGGCCTTGGCCCAGGGGCACTCGGAATTCCAGCGCTGGAAGCCCACAGCACTCTATCAAAATGCCTGTCACTGGGAAAGGGATAAAGGGATCCTTTGCTTGTGTTAAAACACAACCAAATAGCATTATCCATCGTGGGATCTGATCCAGGCCAGTGCCCGTTGGATCAATCCTTTTAAAAATCTTTTTAGGATAAATATTCAGCTACAGTCATGAATTAAAGATGTGAGGGAGAGAAAAATAACATTAGGTTTAAAACCGAAGTGTCACGCTGCATTAATCTTTCCATGGAAGCCTAATAGGAATTGAGTAAAATTTGTTTAAAGCGTTGCTATTCTGACAAACATTAAGGATTCTTGTGGAAGAAAAGAATTTCAGTGGGGAGACAGGAGACCAGCAAAAGCAAAAAAAAAAAAAAAAAAAAAAAGTCCAAAATTTTCCACTGAAGATGTATACCTGATTGCTGAATATTCACTAATTACCATTTGGGCCCAATTTGCTCCTCCCCCCTCAGGTATATTTCCAAATCACAAGTCCCTCGTGTGTACAAAACAGTAGATGAGGTAAGGGGCAGTATCCGTAGCTACTAGGTAATTTTGTACTTCCTTGAATGAATTACTCGTTACTCCTGTGAATCTTCATGTGTTAAAGCCTTCTTGGGACAGACTGGCTTCAGGATCACGCAGTCACTCGGGGCTCCACACTTGGAAGGCCTCGCAATGGCCACCGTGGAACGCAGATCTCCTGGGACCAATGTAGCACGTTCCCCCGTAATGTAGCACTCTACTCTGCCATGTGGAAACTCTTAGTAACTTTATCTTTGCTCTGGGGTTCTGCAAAGCAAGTCCAATGGGCCAGTGGAGCAAAGGCCTAGGGGCTCAGAGCCTTGACTCTGCAGCAGTCCTGTCTTCCTTTGTGGTTTGGAATCTCTCAGATGTGCACAGCAGAGTACAGCTGCGACCGTAGAACCGTGCTGGCCCCTCAGAACTCTTCCTAGATCAGTGAATAACCAAGGAAACTGGCCTTGCATGGAAAGCAAAGGATGGAGCAATGTCAAATTTCCCAGTGAGCTCAGCGAGAGGAAGAAGCAAACATTCTCTGGTGAAAGTTGACTTAATTAGCCGTTTTACTAATTCATGAGTCTTTAAAAGGTTTGCCAGAAGATTCAGAGCTCAGATTCTGCTTCTGGCATTGAGCTCTGGGTTTTCTCTATCACAAATTATGCTGCCTCACGGAACCATGACAGGAGCATGCCTGGGAATGTGAGGTCTGGGTTTGGCCAGAATGTGTACTGTTCTTAAGCCTGTATGGTATAAAACCACGTTGAAAATCTGATGAAGCCTAAGAAAATGAATGTTTATGTAATATTGGAGCTTTACAGACTAGCTTTCCAGTCTTAGCTTCAGGATCCTTCATTGAGAAGATCTTTATGATTCTTTTTTAACTTACCGGAAGCCAGGCTGCCAATATCTCACCTGGAACTGCTCTGAGTTTGCGCTTACAGGCAAGCAGGCTCATGTGGATGTTTGCAAAGTGAGACATGCATAATGCAATGGATGTTTGTTTGTTGGGCTGGACCAATGTTAATGCAGAGAACAGAATGAATCGAAAGCTGTGAGTCAGCTCCCTCGCTGCCACCTGCTAGGGAGGAAGCCAGCTGAAGCTGAGAGGTGGGCTTGGCATCCGACAGCCTGAGCGCTCATGTTCCAGCCTAACTGCTTTGTGGTTGTAACCTGAGGGATAACTTAATACCCCTTAGCCTCAGTTTCCTCATTTCCCCAATCCTGAGGTCAAGTCGAACTCACTCTATAAATCTTCACACACTGACTGTCCCACTGAAGTCACTACTTCCTCTAACCTTACCCATGGGGAGGAGAGGTGTTGGGGTGGGAGAGGCAGCACACCAAAGCATGCCAGAGAACTTTCCAAATTCCTGGCTCTGTAGCCTCTCCCCTACATCCTCATTAGTGTCCCCTAAGGGGACATGAGTGATGCGTGTCCCAGCCCTGGGCGTCTCCTCTCCGTATAGTCAGACTGTGGCATGCAGGAACAATGCCGTAGACCCTGAGCTTTTTCTGGCTGTGGGTCTGACTGCAGTAGAGAAGGTAACTATGTGGGAACAAGAGGTGAACAGCCAGAGACGTGCTTCCTCTCCTTTTTCCAGCAAGCAGCCTGCCATAGTGAGGGCCAGGAGCCCTCAGGAGCCACTGCAGGTCCTGAGGGAAGGGCAGGGCTGAGCAGGCTGAGGCTCCGTCCTCCTCAGGCCCTCACAGCTCTGGCATGGAAAGAGGACTAGTCAGAGAAAGTGGAGTGATGAGGGCTGCACTGCTGATGGAGGCAGAAGGTCCCATCTGGTTTGGGGTCTGGGCAGTATGGTCACAAGGACAGGACTGACTCGGTGCAGGCTCTGAGCTACATACAAATCGACTCTCACAGTAGCACTCCTTGATGGAGTCTGTCCTCCTTCCCCATGCAGATTTGAACGCTGAAGCTCAGAGAGGCCGAGAGACTCATTCAAAGGCAACAGCTACTGAGTGCTGAGGGGAGCTGGTCCACCCTCTGCTAGTGGAAATGGGAGGTCTCCACAGTGCTGAGTTGAGGCCTAAGAAGCCTTCCTCCAGCTGTGGACAGTGCTGTAGAAGGAGCCCCAGCTGGCAAATATTTGCCTCACAATGGGGAAGGAGTGACTGTTTCATTCTTGGTTCTGGCAGCTCCCGGCCACTCACATGCACTGTTTACCTTTCCTCCCACATTCTGTCCCGTGAGGACTCACCATCCTCCCCTCCCAAATGCCTGGTGTATACAAAGCCTGTCTCAGACCGGCCCTGTGTGGCGCAGGTCTCCTTCCAAATGGCAACCTCCCTTCATCAGAGAATTCTAGCGAGGAAAAATGCCTCACCCTGAGGAAGAAGGCAGACTCAGGAGGAAGGGGTAGCTTGAGGTTCTTGAAATCCATTGTTGAGGAAGACAGTATGAGCATTTGAGCTCTTGGGAAGAAGAGAACATGTTGAATTTCCTGGTACAGCTGCCATCCTAGAGACAGACAGGGGATCGCAGGACATGGGTCACTAAGATCTGTAGCAGCAGCAGAAGGGAGGCTACAGCCCAGCTTAGGCTGTGTTGTCCTGGGAATTTGCTGAGCAGAGTCTCCCGGGCTGTCTGGCAGCTGATGATGTGAGCGCATTATCCAAAACGAATGCCAAGCGCAGGGCAAAGCTAGACCCTCCTCCATTCACTTCCAGCTACTGATTCCATGATGTTGATAAACTGTGACTGTTAAATGGAAAGGGTTTTGTCATCATGATTTTTCCATAAAATTCTAACTTGGCTCTATTTTCTAACCAAGGCCCTAGGCATCCTTTTTAACATGTTGGTTATGACATGTTCCCCAGGGTTTGCTTTTTATTTTATTGCCATTTTAAGAGTATTAGAAGATGTGTCTAGAATTTACATCTAAATAATAGATTTCTAGATGGTAAAAGCTTATATTATTATATTTAGTAAAGTCCCTTTGGATAGCAAGAACAGCATAATATTAATTTTTCTTACTGTCACTTGATAATATAAATTAGTTTTATGTAAGAACGAACAGCTCATTGGATTGAATTTAGGAAATTGGTAAAACAAATTTGACTTCAGTGGGTTTGAATGATTACAGAGTAATAAACAAATAAAGGCTAGGAAGCTAATTTATCATTGCCTTTCAGTTTTATTTATTTGAAATCCCTTCATCGTTGATATAAACAGGCTGTATTAAAGATTATGAATCCAATTTCCAAATGAACTGTAAATGGCTTTGTATAGAGAGATTACTTGATTTGTTGCTTTCCTGAATAAAACATGGTTGTGCCCAGTGGGGTTATGTAGCCCATATATTAATACTGGAAGATTATTTTGTTGTGCTTGGCATCTATGATGTGCGACGTTTGATTTGTTCTCTGATCTACTTGTCTTCATTCTCTTTAATAAACAGTGAGACCAAATGCATAACCTCTGATGACCTGCACTTCAAAGAATCATAAAAGAGTGTCTGTCTGTGTGGCAGTTTATCATTCGAATAATAATTTTGGTTCCCTTTAGAAATATTAAAGTGTCTGCTCTTCAAAATAGACCGCAGTGAGAGGCATGAGAGATATTGTGGGTCACTGCTGGGGAATCATCATTGACCTCAGCTTTTGTCGCATGGTAACAGACTGGCAGGGTATTAGATCATTGCATCCCATAGAAGAACCAATGCACTGCCCTTGAAGTCAGGGGGGAGGATTTTGCATATTCAATTTAGAAAATTACACAGAGCAGACCGGTGCAGACAGGCAGCCTGTCTGCAGGGCTGGAGCCCCTGGAGAATAGCCCTTCGGAAGCCTGCCTTAGTGTAAAAACCTGTTTGTTTTCACTTCTTTTGCAGAAGGATTGTAGCTTTCACAGCCCAGTGCTTACTGGAATGATGCCCCCCCCCACAAATGCAAACACTGTGAGGGGAAATAGGAGGGGAAGTGTCTCAGAGGCTGAGGCTAGGAAGAACCTTGAGGTCATTTTAATTCTCTCAAGGTCAGTTGGTACATTTAACTATATTAAACTTCCTGTCTAAAGAGCTAGAAAGTTCATTGTCTGAAGAAAGATTCTTCTCTGAGGAACCCTTGCTTGTTGTTACTGTTATTTTCTTGCATCGCGAAATTCCAGGATGAAGGAGGCAAAGGCATCATCCGATGTAGATTCTGGAAGAAATAAATCCATACTATTAACAGAAGTAGGCTCTATCCATAATTCAACAGTTTTGAAGTGATCTCCAATGAAGGGCTTTGGGTATTTAGATCAAACTAAACTGTGCCATGGATTGAATTGGTTTTAAATTTATTGTCTTTAAGATTTTTGAATTGACTCAATAATTCTGAAGTTGAGCAGTGAAGTAGTCAAACTATGTCTTGGTAAATGTACCATGAGCTTAGGAATTACTCACTTTAGTACCAGAAAAAGGGCCACAGTACCCTCTGAGGGGAGGCTGCCCTTTGAGGTAGAGAGTTGTGAGAAGGCTGGAGGACTCTGGTGGTCACTGAGTCCTCACTTCGAACCCCAAACTTTTCCTCTTCTTGAAATCCCAGAAAATCCAAGTTTGTCCCTTTCCTTCTTCTTATGGAAGGCAATTTTCTTTCTTTTCTTTTTTATGAGACAGTGTCTCGTTCTGTAGTTCAGGCTGGTCCTGAGCTTAGCCTCAAACTCACATCACAGCAATCCTCCTGCCTCTGTCTCCTGAGTGCTGGGATGACAGGCGTGAGCCACCATGCCTGGCACTGTGGTATGTGGTATTAATTGCTGGTGGATGTGATTCTCCATGCTCACTATTGTTGTATGTGTTTAACGGGACCGAACTGGGACCCTTGCACTTGCAAGACAGACACTGGAACCACTGAGCTAAATCCCAGGGCCAAGCTAATTTTCTTTTAAAGCTCAGACATTTCTGATCACATCCACAATCAGGTTCTGCATGTACCCCAACCTTGTGTTAGCTCTGGTGGGGCTGAATGCTATGGTCTTTGTATGTTCCTGGTACCTGTCATTAGGCTGAGCATTCAGTGGGCATTTGACTTTTCTTATTGCTGATAGTTTGTTAATGCGATTTTGGTGGAATCTCAAAGTCACTATGAATGTATGTCTTTAGTTTGACTTTCAGCCTTAAATCCAGTTTCTCAAACCCAGCTTCTATTTTCTATTTGTCAAGAATTATTTCTGGCTATTATGTGGCCAGTGAGGTACTTGCTGGGGAGGTGGGGAATAACATAGGGCTTCCTGGGAGAAAACACTACTAAGACATAGAAGCACACAGCTGAAGGAATCTCTCTACAGCTAAGAGCTTTAATGCAATAAAGATAATGAGGACTCATTGGTGAGGAAAATTATTTCGATTTACTTATTACTAATATAGTAAGTCAAGACAACATATTCAACTAAGGAACCCTAATATAAACACAACAGAAAAACTCATACACGTTTCCTATACAAATAGTCAAATAGTCTACAGGTTCATATGAATCTCGAAGGGATCACTGAGGACCCAGCACAGTAGTTACCACCCTGCTTTTTCTCTCCTGATCTTGAAGTCGTGCTCTCAGAAGCACTGCGCCTGAGAACAAAGTGGAGCTCCTGGTCTGTGTCATGCACCCCTCCCCTGGAGCTCTCTGTCCTCCACGAGGGCAGCACCCAGCAGCTGCTGCAGTGAGAACACAGGGAAATGTGGGGCTGTGGGAAAGGGGCCTCAATTCCATGGGCAGCACTGGCTATAACCTGCTCAGGGAGGGGGTTCTGTGTCTCCTCCCTTCAGACCCCTAATCTAAGCCTCCTATCACAACTTCCCGGTGGGCTCTGTGCAATGATCCACTTCCCAGTTTAGTCCAGTGCTCACTTTTTACACCTCCAAAGTATAACACCTTGGAGAAGGTCTGAAGGAGATATGGAGTTCTACACAGAGGCACAGAGTGTGTCAGGACTCCGGGGTAATGGCTGCTGTGAGAGAAACTTCTGAAGATGAAGGGAAAGTCATTGCAGCATTTATGGAGAGCCTAAGTACGATAAATATAGAATGATGACTTTTAATATACTTAGTTTGCAGAAAAAAGATGAATTTAAAATCTCGGAGGATACTTGAAAAATATGATGGATTTTAGGTCCAAGTAGAGAATGTCAAGCTGAACATTTCTGGAAGATTTTATAGCAGAAAGCAAAAAAGTACCCCCAAATTGATGGAGATGGGTCAAAAGGACACAGAAACTGACCTGAATAGCTCACATTGGCCAAATCTGGGACAATTTCAGAGGAAAAACTAAGATATGTGTAATTGACTAGAGTATATTGAATTAAAAAACAAAATCAACCAGGCCATAGTAATAGTTCACAACAGAATAGAAAGGAAAAGGAATGTACCTCACTACAAAAAGAATACTAAGTAATAATGTACAGAATTAAAACAAATTTAAAAAGTGCTTCTTGTGCATCAACAACATAATTGTGATTTAGACAAAGATCATAAATGGATAAAATCACTAGATGATGAATTGTTGGGAAACAGGGTATTTACACACTGATGAAGTATTGCCTCACAGATTACCTATTAATTACAAAACTGAAAATGTCCCTTTATAATAATGAGCACTGGTAGATGGCATCTTACGTTAGTGATCAGATTTATCATCACTAATGGAACAACTATTATATTCTTTTTAGATTATGCACAAATGTTACCTGTTTTTTGCTAGAGAACCTCAATTTGAATCTTATTCAGTTTGAGACCTGAATGCTAGTTTACTGAAAATACAAGAGATAGAAGAGCAAGTCATGTGATCTCATGAGAAAATAATCAGACAAATGCAGAATGTAAACATGAAAAAACTGTCCTGGATTCTTCAAAAATAATGTCCTAAACAAGAGTGGTGGTGCATATTTATAATCCCAGCACTCTGGAAGGGTGAGGCAGGAAGATGCCAAGTTCTAGCCCCAACCTGGGCAACCTGGTGAGTTAGTGAGCTCCTATCTCAAATCAAAGAAATTTTGTAAAGGGGACGGAGACTAGTTCAGCGTGAACACTTGGCTTTGATGTCCAGTACACACACAAACAAAAAAACCAAACAAATATTAAATGACACAAAGATGGGAAAACTGATCTATATTAGAAGAATTTATTACATAATATTGTACAATATAACTTCTGTTAGATCCTACTTAGAAAAAAAATAAAAATCACTATAAAAACATTTGGGGAAATGTAAATAGACATTGGATCTAAGATGATATGGAACGTTAAAAAACATGATAATATTGATAGCAGAACATTCATATTTTAGGAGAAATCAACTGAAATTTAAAGGCTAACGAATGATTCCAGAAATTTTTTCCCAAATGGTTCAGCCAAAGCGATGTGAGTATCTGTATTTGGGGTGTGTGTAAGGGGAGACAGATAAAGCGAGTGCGGTGATTGTTAGCCATCACTGAGTCTAACTACATAGTATGTGAGCACTGCTATGGTTTGGATCTTGAACATTCCCCAAAAGCTTAAAGGCTCAGTCACCAGCCTGTGGTGGTGCTGGGTGATGAGGGGCACATTTAGGAGGCAGGGGCTAACAGAAGGAAGTAAAACCGTGGAAGAGGATTTCAGACTCGGCCCCTTCCTCCCAGTCTTTTTGTTTCCCCACTGCCATGAAGTGAACAGACCTCCTCTGCCACATGTGCCACCATGATTTGCTGCCTCAACACGGACTCAAAAGCAAGGGGGCCAGGGCCAGGGATTTAGCTCAGTAGTTCCTGCACCTGTCTTGCAAGTGCAAGGACCTCGGTTCGATCCCTGTTTAACCACATACAATACTGGGTGTGGAGACTCATGCCCAGCAGCAACCAGTATCACATACCACAGTGCTGGGCGTGGTGGCTCACGCCTGTAATCCCAGCACTTGGGAGGCAGAGGCAGGAGGATTGCTGTGATATGAGTTTGAGGCTGAGCTCGGGGCTAACCTGAACTACAAAGTGAGACCCTGTCTCAAAAAAAGAAAAAATAAAAATAAAAATGAAGAGAAGGAAGATTGGGTGGGTAGGTGGTCACTTAGAACATTTCAAAAACACTGAAAAAAGCCAACTTCCATGGGACATCCCAATTCTTACCTGTCTAATCATCTGAAAGATACTCAGAAAACAGGCCAATTAAAAAAAAAAAGAAATATGAGATATTTTTGCAAAAATTCACACCCCCATGTAATCTCTCAATATACCAAAAATATCAATCACTTCTCTCTGGGTCATTCAGAGAGTGAAAGCAAAATATTTTAGCTTAATTACCTAGTGATTAATTGCTTTAATTCTTAACTTCCTAAAGCTAATGCAGTCTGAATATAAATTCTCTAAATAAGATGGGAAAATAAAATTTTAAAATAAACAGTTATTGTACAACAACAGAAGAAAACATAAGATGAAAACTATTTGAATAAGCATATATTTAGCATTTTAAAATTTATTTAAATAGTAGCTTACATAAGAATAAAAAGATCATTATTTATAAGACGTGTACTCTGTAAAAATCACTTGAGTACTTATTAAAAGCCACATGAAAAATGGCATGTATAAAGTGATATCTTTTTGTTTATTCTCCACCTAGTCCTTCAACAAAATTTACTGTGCATCAGCCTTACCTCAACACCATACCAAGTGGTAAGGGATACCATCTAAGGCCCTATGCGGGGCCTACTTGGACAACCAAGCTATAAAGAAATACTA
>PVIR01008055.1:14422-34944 GCA_004026965.1 Petromus typicus
CCCCGGTAACCACATAACAATACTGGGTGTGGAGACCCACACCCAGCAGCAACCAGTACCACATACCACAGTGCCGGGCGTGGTGGCTCACGCCTGTAATCCCAGCACTCGGGAGGCAGAGGCAGGAGGATTGTGATGTGAGTTTGAGGCTGAGCTCAGGGCCATCCTGAACCACAAAGCGAGACCCTGTCTCCAAAAAAAAAAAAAAAAAAGAAATACTACCATAAAATGCTCTAAGAATGTTTTGAGCCAGTGTGCTTATTTTTTTTTTTAGGCCAAGGGGGGTCGCTGATGGAGTTAGGGAACGTGGTAGGGATGTGACAATTGGGCAGAGTATGAGTGGACGTCCAGCAGGTGATGGGAAGGGAAAGGGGACATGACCAGACTTGAGAACAAGAAACAGCACACACGTACAGATGCTCGGAAGTACTACAGGTTACCTCGGGGGACAGTGGAGGGAGGTGATTTTCAGTGAAACCAGAATAGAAAGAGGAGTTCAAATGAATGCAATGGATCCGGTTTTGAATGGGATGTTTTGGGGCCTCCAATAGAAGCTGAAGAGAACTTTTCCAAGACTATAGGCCTGGTTGAGACAGGCCGGTCTTGGCCTCCCGTTTTTGCGGCCTGCTTTGGCCTTCCTCCAGATGCACCCTCCACACAAACTGACATCTCAATTTTTTAAATGAGTAAATAAATGAATAGCAGCATTGCAAATCAAAGCTGATGGTCCTTAACTTTTCCTGAGCATTCATGAGCATCCTCCCCTCAAGATGTCTGAAGGACTGAGTTCTTTCCTTATACTCATCCAACTTCATTGAGCTGAGTATGTAATAGGTAAAACATTATCTAGCTGGATTCCAGTCCTAGTCTGTTTTGTCCCATAATCCTGCAGAATAATCTTCTCAGTCAGTACTTTTTAACTAAACAGCAGAAGAACATTCAGTTGTTTTTTTTTTTTTTTTTTAATTCTCTCAAGGTTGGTACCTAACTAGTACCCATTCTAGATATACAAGAGAAAACTAATTACATATGACTGATACTTTCGGACAGTTAAGGCTTTATTCTTTCACCTGTTGGGAAGCCCAAGAATGTACCTCTGTATTTGTGAATTCGCCAACTGGCTGGAGGAGAAAAGCTATGGGAAGGAATTGTCAAAGACAGGGCTTATCTCTGTTCTGCAAATGCGGAAGAGGCCTGGGAGGAAGTGCATTCTCCTTTTGTCAAGATGGGGAGGTAGCAAACTATAAGCTATCACCATTGTTTTTTTGGGGGGGCAGGGTGGTGACACTTGCCTCCTAAAACCTGACATGGTGATCATCACTGACTGCTTCTCAGGTGGAACTGCAAAAGTGAGGCAGCACTGCATGTCATATTCCGGAAGACAAATGCTCTATAAATAAATTCACCTGGAACAGTCTCAGATATGCATAAAGCACAATTTCTTTAAATGTAACTCTTGACTCTTCTTTCATTTTCTCTCACTTTTTGAGAGGCCAGCAAAGAAATTTCTGTAAGTCAGGGCATATGAAAATTCAATCTAAGAAGCCAGGAAGAACTTTTTGGTATCTTCTCCTTAAAAACTATATATTTTCCAAAAATGTTTGCCTAAAAGCTCTGGAGTACAATATGTCCCTCTCTAAGCCCACAGCTGTATATTATAGACTTAAGTTCACAGTTGTTACACATTGTGTATCAATTCTTTTAAAAATTCATTTTCTAGAGAAGGTGATTATTCATTTTGTCATTCAATTTCCCATCATGAAAAATTTCATATGCAAAATCGGTGCATGTTAATGGGGTACTCTGTTCAGGGAGATCATTTTTAGTGATTTAGCTGAAAGGCGAGATCACGGATGGGTCTCCATCTGAAGTTCTGAGGAGGAATTGGGGACAAATTTCTGAGGATTACTTTGGAAAGACTCAGAAACGAACAGAATGCAGAGGTGGAATGGTGGGCTGTTTCTGAAGCAGAGGTACCCACTTTTAAATAACATGCTTCCTACTGATATTTACTTCATTTGTAGGATAAAGTTAATTAAATCTCCTTTCTCCCTGCCACCATTACAGCACTACATTAGCAAGGACAATGGAAACTCAGGGTTCTGGTTTTCCATCGAATGATCATTCATCTGAAAGGGTCACAGAATTGCCAATGTCAATTACAAATACATTTAATGCGTGATTGAATGGGATCATCATCTCTAGCCTAGCAAAGGAAATACTTTGGGTGGTGTGAGAAAATGTCTATTTTGACTAAAGGAGGTTAAATTCCACTGAAGCCTTTTAAGTGGGTACAGATTACCACTGACATCAAAAATAGTCTTTCTAGGCAGGAAACTGTTCTGAAGGGAGGCTTCTCCGTTGTGAGGTTTCGTCTTGGCTTGCTAAAAATTCTGTTCCCTAAGCTCCGAGGGTGCACACGCCTGTGTTGGTTACTTGATAATTTTCTAAGGCCTTCACGTGGCCTAAGATAATTCTTTCTGGGCTGTGAATCTACCATCAGCCTTGAGGAACTGCACTTTGAGTATCACACCCTAGTTCCTCCTAGTATCCTCTCTGCGGGCCGTGGCATCTCAACACCAAAGAGCTACTTGGAGACCGATTGCACAGAATCTTGAACACTGTTTTGGTGACTTTATTTCTGGTAAATTACTGTTGGCAAGGAAAGTGAAGAAGTATACACGGAAGACCCTTTCAGATCCATTTGCCAGGTGAGCAGTTGAATTTGTCCTTATCCAAAATTCCCCGGGTTGTGTAAGGAAGTGAAACGGCCAACGTGCGGCCTCCATGAGGTCAAAGCACTAGGCGGAGAAGCGGGGCGTGGGTTGTTTACCCGGGTTTTTCCTCTTTCTTCTTTACTGATTTAAGGTGTTTTCGTTTACCCTCAGTAAGAGCGGGAAAGCGTTGGTCTAAGGGCGGCAAGGAGGAGACTGTTGGAGATCTTCTCTAACCAAGCGCAAAGCGAGAAACTCAGCCTCCTGGCGCAGTTGCCAGGACAGCGCAGCGCGCGCAGCAACGGCAAAAGCCGCACCGCGTCCCGGCGGCGGCTGCGAGTCGAGTGACGCATTGCAGGTACAAACCACCCAATCAGAGGCCGCCTCAACGACCAGTGCAGTGCGCGTTCCTGTCGCCATGCTCCGCGATGCTCTTCCGCGCCGCAAAGTAGCGCTCCTCAGGCGAGATCCTGCCGGCCTTTTAATGTCCCTATGGAAAATGAAGCCCACTTACGTCATCCGTCCCCCTTTTCCCTTTATCTCTTGCCTTGTCAACCAAATAACGGTGGATAAAAGAGTCTGGAGGAGAGTTTGAGAGGAGGGGGCTGGCCGGAACTCATTTGTGATGTTCCGTTATCTGTCGCGCGGCGGAGGGATCTGGCGGAGGGAGGTGTTTATGAGCCGCTGGGGGCGGAGGGGGAGAATTAGTCCGAGTGGAGCGAGCGAGCTGAGAGGTTCTGTGATTTCGTCTGGGAAACCCGTAGCGCTTGCAGCATGGTGAGTGCGTCGTTAAGCTGTCGCCACTTGTAATAGGGGAGAGAGGCTGAAGGGAATTGACTAGAGAAGGGGAACTCGCCTCCTTTTCAAGGAATAGGATTCTCCAGAGGGATGGCACAAGAGAGGCTTGGGGTCCCAGTGGCAGTTGTGTCGCAGGTGCTCCCCTACCCCCCTTCTCCACTGAGGGCCTCTAGTGGACTGGGGGCCGGCTGCGCAGCTGCCTAGGCTGTGAGGGTTCCCCCGGGGCTTTGCTGGGGGGGGGTGGCCCTGGGGTGCGGGGCAGGCTGACACTTTGGGGGTAGGGGGAGGGTGCACAAGGCGCCTTCGTTGGGCGTCCGGAAAAGTCAGCCCAGTGGCCGGGTCCAACCCTGGCGGACGGTTAGGGCGGGTGCCAGGAAGCGCCTTTGTCCGCTCGCTCCCGCCGTTGGTCCGCGCCCGCCGCGTGCGGAGTCTGAGGGGCGCGCGGGCGGGTGGCGCGCGGCGGGGGCCGAGCCCGCGCGGCGCAGGGAGCGGCCGGTGGGGGCGGGGCGCGGCAGGCGCGGGCCCAGAGCGGCTGCCGGCTCGGCCGGGCACGCGCCCCGGTGGCGGCGCTGGCACCTGCGGAACTGCGGAGGTCGCCGCCGCGCCGCGGAGCCCGCCTGCGGGAGGGGTGGGGGTGGGGCAGCTCCTAGTCCCCCTTCCGGCCACCTCACGTTTTCCTTTTAATCCATTTGGAGCGGTCTTCCACCATTCCTCTGAACTGTAAAAAACAAACTTTAATATAACTGGCTTTGTCATTGAAGGAATTGAGTTTTAAGCGTGAATTCTGCTGCATCCTCGAAATACACACCTTGTTAGGAAAAGCGCTGGATTCCAACTAGGGCATGAAAGACGTTTCCTATTCGCCACTGAGCAGAACGAGCTCCAGAGTGACTGCCGTCCGGGTGTAAAAGTCGGTCTTGCCTTCCTGCACCACAGTTGGATGGTTGCCTTTGAAAGGGGCCGCATGCGCGATCTCTCCTTCAATATTCACTCGCAATATTATTACCGAATCATCGCCACATACATCATTCCTCGGAAATGACTATTTCCTTGAAGTTGCCAACTAATCTTAGAACACAATTCATTTGTGCAGTAATGGCTGTCCAGTGCTTTAGTGGTAGAAGAGTGTATGGGGAGCACAAGGAATTGTAGGAAGTAATTTTTTATCAATATTGGAGATTGTTTTTTCCTTAAAAAAAAACGAGGGCGATAATTTTCAGTACTTTGTGATACTTTCAGCCAAGTAGTTTCAGAGATGGGTGTGTCCAGGAGCCAAGGTGACATCTTAAACAGCACTTGAGGATCCTTGCCAAGTGAAACCTCCAGCCTATATGGGTGTGGGGAGAGTTCACCTTGGATAAAACTGTCGTCCATTCAGATGTACGGATTCTTCCCATCTTGATATTTTAAACAATATTTCATCTTGAATGTGCTGGCTGAATTCAGACTGTTAAGACAGAACAGGAAGTAAATTACAAGCATGTAATCAACATTTTAATTTGTGTGGTAAAATTTAAATTGCCAAATAAAGGATAAATTTTTCCTAATCTGTCAATCAGTAAGTAAATCAAGAACTTGAATAGGTTTGTATAGTTTGGGTCTAAATGGTTTAGCCTTGGGGGAGGGGATGTTAGGTTAATTAAAATTTTTTAAGGGACAAGTTTTTTTATGAAAACATTTTCATAACCAATAACAGTTATTACATTATATGTCTTTCCCTTCAAAGTAATTAGTATAGGATGTAAACCAAAATTATTAGGTTAACATGCCATTAGTTTAAAAATTGCCCCCAGGTAACTTCATAAAAAACTTTCAGATTTTAAATTAGGAGTACATCACGTTAAACAAAAATATGTTTTGTATGTAAAATTGTTCATATAGCCCTTGGATTCACACTTAGTATATGTTTATTCAAAAGGGGATTACTTCAAGACCAGAGTGGTAAGTAAAGGATATGAAGAGCTAGAAAACACTTTCATAAGCTTTCATAACTCCAGGGTCTGTTTCTATTAGATTCAGAGAAAAAAAAAAAATTGTTTCTGGCTGCTCTGTCACAATACAGACAGTTTTAGCTTCACTTAGAATTTAGGCCTTTAGAAAAGGTTCTAATTTTGGTGGTCACGTTGTTTCATTGTTTTCTTTCTTAATGCAGATAAGTACTGCTCTGTCAGTATAAAAATATCTTTTCATTCTACTTACACAGTTTAGTTTTGATAAAAAGTAATTCTGGTTTCTGTAATTACAGGAAAAATACATAAATGTAGCATTTGTTCTATCTAGCATTTTGGTAGAATGAACAGGAATGGATGAAGAATGGCAGTGTGTGTGTTCCCTTTCAGGCCCAAGGACTCCTGTGTTAAGAACTTGAGATTTTTAAAACCGCTTTATCATATGAATTGTTACTACGTGGTGCCATTTAGGAAATGTTTAATAGGTACATAGTGCATTCGTTTCAGGTCACTCTTCTAGTATGGTAAGTGTTCCTCAATATTTGGAATCACCCAAAGTTCCCTGGAATACTTACTGTAATTGAGTAGGTTACAGTGGAACTTGATAGAGCACAATTTTATGGGAGCCCTCTCTGGAGTGACGAGTAGTGGGAAGAGTTGTATCAGCAGTTGGAGAAAGAAGAGTAAGAACTAGTTATCTCTCTAGTGAATTAAATTCCCTTTACTGAGATAAACACGTGTTAATGAGCTTGTGTTTTCCCAAAAGTATTCTTGTAAGAAAAGGGCACTTTCTATAGAAGAACAAAATTTGCCTGTAGTGGAAGTTAAGAGTAGTAGAATAGTATTATGTTTTGCTCTATGGAGGTCTTAATGTTACTGGAAAAGTTTTACTTTTAGACTTTCAGGTAAGTATTACCTACAGAAAACATCTCAAAACCTACCAGGCAAAATAAGAGCTTTCAGTTAATGTAAATAACAAAATCTGTAGTGCTTGATTTCATTCTTTGTAGTGGAATTTTGTTATCTGATTGTGCTTGCCTAGAGATGAAAGAGTTGAACAAGCTGGCTTTAAAGTCCTTAAATTTTGATTTGTTTTCTAGCTAATATCCTTGTTACTGATTACATACTTGAGTCTTCTCCGGATCTTACCCCAACATGTTGAGAGAGCAAAGTCCAGTGGTCTCCTTTCCTATACACAGCACTCATTCCTTTGGGGTGTATTTCTACTTCTGTGTGGAAATTGGGTAGTGAGGTTAATATTTAACACTGTAGATTCTTACCATTAATTGACGCTTTAGCTTTGCCCAACACCCTCACAAAGGTTCTGAGGGCAATCTGACTGACATTTCTCACCCTGTTGATTGCTAGGGTTGATCTAGCCTGCTGGGCAGATGCCCCTTTCCTTTCTCACTGTCCCTCACAAAGCTGTGCATTCACTCTGAAGAACCTTAGCTCTGTCAAGGGTATAGGAATAGCTGCATTGCTCTTCGTAGAATGTCCAAGTAAGTTCTCATGGTTCAACAACCCCTTCAAGTTAGGTATTGTTATTTGTGTGTTATAGATGAAGTTGGCTGTGAGAAGTTGAGTAACATTTCCAGGGTCACACAGCTGTTAAGTGGCAGAGCTGGGATACCAGCCCAGCTATGACTCAGAACACCATACTTTTCCCCCTACTGTTCCATGTTGTCCTTACTTTAGAAATGAGACTTACAAAATGCAGGCAGACTTGAAGTAAATTCTCTGTGGTTTCTATCATAACCAACTAAATGTTGACTTGTTTAGGTTGATTGTAAGTCTTCTAGGGAAAGTTGTCTTTGACTTTACACCAGATACTTGTTAGTGGAGGATTGGGACATGTAAAGGAGTAAAAATAGTTTTTTCTTGGAAACTTATGTATTTGAAGTTAATTAGATCTTCAGTTTTAAGTTACCAGCTCCTGGGCTTTTTAAAATAGAAAAACAAATTCAGTTTATTTCATTGTCAAATCAAAATTACGAAGTGGTGATAGAAACTTCTTATCTTAGTCTCTTTACACATTTTTTTCATGCTGTACCCTAGAGAAAATGTGAAGAATGTGAAGCTGTTTCACATTAAGGTTTAATGCTTTGCAAATCCAGGTATTTAAGTGAGTGGTGCCTTGCCTGCCTTGCAAGCACTAGTCTGGTGGTGGTTGGGGGTATACTTTGTAGGTGTGTAGTTTTTTGTTTGTTGTTTTAAAGCGAAACCAGATTGTATGTATTTTCCCCCAACAAGAAAATGAATGGATTTGGTATGCTCGACTCCATATTGGTAAGGGTTGTGGATGATAGGAAGCATTTTCTTGGCAGTCGCAACTTGATACCACATAAATGTTTCATAGATATATATTGATAAGCAGTGAAGCATCCAAAGATGAGGGCCAAAAGGAGCCTACCTGCTTTGCAAAATATCTTTTACATTATCAAGTTCTGAAATTAAAACTTAAAATTTAAGACAATGTATCAGATGGGTCATGACATTTCAATGCTTAATCCTAGCTCTGTTAATAATTTTTTCCTTCTCTACCCTAACCTGCCCAAATTCAATCTAAGCTTTGTTTTTTTTTCCTTTTTTTTTTTTTTAAATCAACTAGCCCTTCTCCATGTCCTATAAAAATATCACAAACTGTAAGCTTACTTAGGGGCTTTAAATATTGAGAAAATGGATGACTGGACTTAACCATTTGGTAAACACTGTAGTTCAGATGTTTGGAAGCCTGGATTCTCTGCATTTGTCTGCCAAGTGAAATAGTAGAGCTGGTTTTCTTTTACCCCTCTTAGGTTTGGGAAATTAACTGTCACATCAGAGTGATGTGTTTAACCATTTGTGAGAGTAATTATTTTCATTCAGTTTCTTATAATGGGTTTACATCTACCACAGGAGGTTAAGTTTAAGTATCTGACTTTGAAAAAGGAAACTTACTGGATTCTGTGAACCTTGACAGTATTAAAACTTGGTTCTATAACTGTTGTCTACATATTCCTAAATCAATAAGCTGCCTTTTTTATCTGTTTGTAGGCTGACCAACTGACTGAAGAGCAGATTGCAGGTGAGAAATATTCTGCAAACTACACCCCTTGGATTTTATTATAAATTGAGTAAGACTGAAAATAAGATACATGTATTAAATAATTGAATTTGATGAATGTCATAGTAGTAAAAAGTGGTATCATGTAACAGTAATAGAACCTGCTTCGGCAAGTGAGACTGTAAACTTGCCTATGAAAGATGCTGGGGTGACTGTAACTAAAGATGTCTTATATAATCATATTTGAGGGTCTGATTGTTTTAATTTTTGAAGACTACATGAATTCTGACAGTTTTAAGGGCTGAAATATAATCCATTATGTGTGTGCACAACATTTTACATATTCATCATCCATTGAGTTTCTCTCAGGTTTTGGCTTCAGTGAATAATGCTTCTGTGAACATGAATGTACAAATATTTGTTTGAAGCCCTATTTTTAATTATTTTGGGTATATATCCTGAGATAGGTTTCCTGGATTTTTGTTTGTGTGTGTGTGTGTGTGTGTGTGTGTGTGTGTGTGTGTGTGTGTGTGTTTGCATGTTTGCAAAGCCACCATACTATTCTTCATGATGTGCCATTTTACATTCTTAGCAGCAGTCACAGTGGTTTTAGTAAGGACATTATGGTAAGTGTAAAATACACACACACACATATATATATATATTTTTTTTTTTTTTTTTTTTGAGACAGGGTCTTGCTTTGTAGTTGAGACTGGCCCTGAGCTCAGCCTCAAACTCACATTACAGCAATCCTCCTGCCTCTGCCTCCCGAGTGCTAGGATTACAAGCGTGAGCCACCACGCCCGGCACTGTGGTATGTGGTACTGATTGCTGCTGGGCCTGAGTCTCCACACCCAGTATGGTATGTGGTTGCCGGGGAATCAAACCCGGGCCCTTATGTTTGCAAGACAGGTGCCGGAACCACTGAGCTAATTCCCTGGCCCTATTTTGTTTGTTTTTGTGTTTTGGTTTTTGTTTTATGAGATGGTCTTGCTGTGTAGTTCAGGCTGGTCTTAAGTTCATATATAGCCCAGGATGGCCTGGAACTTACAGTGATCTTCGTGCCTCAGCCTCAAGTGCTGAAATTACAGGCATGCACCACCCCCAGCCTAGGCTAAGTGAAATAAGTCAGTCACAAAAGACAAATATATAATTCCAGAAATGTGAGGTATGAGAGGATGAAAATCAGAAATAATAGCAGTTGCTAGGGCCTAAGATAAAGAGTACAATGGGGGTTAATAATGTCTACTAAGTTTCAGTTTTACAAGATCAAAAAAGTTATGGAAATGGATAGTAGTAAGAGGTGTATAACAGTATGAATATGTTTATACCCTGCACTATTATTCACTTGGAAATTATTGTTAGGCATTATTACGCATACCTGTGTTCCCAGCACTTAGGAGACTGAAGTAGGATTGCCTTGAGTTTGAGGCCAGCCTATGCTACATAGTGAGTGAGACTGTACCTAAAAAAAAAAAAATGAATATGGTAAATTTGTTTATTTGGCCATAATAAAATTTGAAAGGGCCTGAATTCTATCCCCAGTAGCTGGGATTATAGTTGTACACTATCATGCTTGTGCTATATCATTTTAAATGTATCAATAAGGTAAATTTTCCTAATAATAGTTGTATTTTCTTAAGGAACTAGCTTGGATTATTTAATATTGAATTCGGATCTTTTGTAATATAATTGCCTTTAATGTTTGTTTTGATTTTTTTGAGACAGGGTCTCATTATGTAGTTGAAGCAGGCTTGTGGATTTGCTATATATGTAGGCCAGACTGGCCTTGAACTCAGGATGGAGCCCCTCCCTGGGTCTCATGAGTGTGGGTATTACAGTGTTGCAGTACCACACCGAGTTTAACTTGTCTTTTTAAAAAGTTTGTCTGTTACCTGTGAAAGGATCTCACTCTTCAGTGACTGGTAACTTTTTTTTTCGTGTTTCATTAAATAAGAATATGTTCCACACTTTATAGATATACCATGATTAGTAGTAAGATGACCTTTCAGTTATAAAATATGCTTAGTAATAACTATACATCCGACTGATAGCATTTTTAAATAAAGAATACATACAGTTCAGACTCTGTAGGATAAATTTTTTTTTAATTGACCTCTTCCATTATAAAACTAGGTTTCCAGTAAGACTAGAAGGAAAATCTGCTCTTAATATCTCTGTTCGGCCTTTTTCTTCACATTTCTTCAAAGCTATTTCTTGGACGTAGGTATTATAGCGAACTTTCAAAGGAATCAAAACTTACATGCAACTAAAAAGCCATGTGCAATCAGTGACTTTTTAATTCCTGTCACATAGTAAGTAGGCGATGAATATATAAATATAAATATATGTATATATATATTTAATATTTTTTGAATGGGTAAATTCCATTCTCTGAGTTAGGTGAGAAAAAGATGTCATAGAACAAAAAAGTAAGGAAACAAATTTTATGTATATGGGGGAGTGGTAGGGTGGGTAGGGCTATGGGAAAAAAATGAGAATTAAGTTGTGTCTTATACTGGTAGAATTCCCCATTATGGAGTGCAATCATGATGTGTATATTTAATGTACCAATAAAGATAAAAAAGAAAAAAAGATGTCATAGTAGGTTACTACTCTACTCTGTAAATTTGTCTGCCTCTTTCTGAAGTCCTTTCCTCCAAAACCTAGTGCTTTTTAGTGCCTACTTTTAAGGTGAAGGCAAGTTTTTCTCTTTTAACAGCGTTCTTATTCTGAGACAGTCTTGCTGTGTGGCTTGACATGTAACATCTTAAGAGTCCAAGATGTACTTGTTCAGAAAAAAAATATTAACAAATATTCTTATTTATAATGCAGCATTGGTACTTTTGGTTTTTTAAAATAGGAGAATTTTTAGGAGAAAGATCCTATCTCAGACTCCCAAGTGCTGGTATTACAGGAGTGTGCTGCCACACTCAGCTCCACTATGGTACTTTTGAAGCTATTTTTATTGTCATGTAAATTATGGATTTGTTTAGAAATTCCGGCAGCAAATAACTTGGTTTAGAAAAGAGTAAAGATAACTTCTATATATTATATTATTATTTTATTTATTTATTTATTTTTGAGACAGGATCTTGCATTTGTAGTTCAGGCTGGCCCTGAACTCTATTGACCTCTCACAGCAATCCTCCTGCCTTTACCTCAAGTGTTGGGATTACAGGCGTGAGCCACCATGCCCCATACTGTAGTATGTGGTTTTGGTTGCTGGTGGGCGGGGATCAAACCCAGGCTCTTACACTTGTAAGGCAGGTGCTGGAACCACTGAGCTAAATCCTTGGCTCTATATATTACTCTTAAAGAGCACTTCAGGAAAGTGTGACATCACTAGCGAGTTTTTTTGTTTTTGTTTTTGTTTTTTTTGTTGTTGTTTCATGGTTTTGCCATATCTTCTGTTGTTGGTATTTGACATTTGAAAGACTTATAGGAAAAATGTATAATAATTTTTTTCATTTGAATCTATCCCAACATCCTTCTTAAATTTTCAAGGTCAAAATTTTATAAAGGTACCAAATTTACTGAGAAAGCATTTGATTTTTGTTTTTGTTGGCAATTGTTTCATGGTAACTGGTTTTAATAAAAGTATTTTATTAATTAGAAAAGCATCCTGTAGTTGCTAATGAGTAAATAAAACTCAAGTAAATGCATGTGACTTTTCTGAAAATTTCAGTCATAGGCATAGCTGGAATTAATTTGGGAGGATTTATACTTAAAAATCACAAAGGATAGCTGTGTATTGTCTTGTGTTTACATTTTAACTTCTAGATTTATATTTTGGGTCATTTCAAGGCATTAATAATCAGAATTATATGCTAATTCTGAAAGGCAGATGGATGTAAATTGTACTTTTGAGATTCTGCAGGGATTTTTATGGGTATTTCTTCAGTGTAAGGGGCATATCAAAATTTAAAACAAACCTTGACCTTTAAAGTTTTTTTGAGACAAGGTCTCACTTATGCAGTTCAGGCTGGCCCTGAGCTCATTATGTAGTCTAGGCAAGCTTCGAACTCACAGCAATCCTCCTGCCTCTGCCTCCCGAGTGCTGGGATTACAGGTCTGAGCCTCCATGCCTAGCATTGTGGTGTGTGGTACTGATTGCTGATGGGCGTGAGTCACCCCACCTAGCATTGTGCTTGCAAGGCAGACTACGAAACCTATCCCCGTATACATTTCTTTTCATGCATGAAGTTAATAGGTTATACCATGGATAATATTTTATTTTTTGGCTTTTCACCCCTAGCAAAATTTTGTTTTAGGTTTTTGAGACAGGGCCTTGCTTAGTAGTTCAGGCTAGTCCTGAACTCATCCTTGAATTTAGCAGTCCTCCTACCTCTGCCTCCCGAGCGCTGGGATTATAGGTGAGAGCCACCACACCCAGCACTGTGGTATGTGGTACTGATTGCTGGTGGGCATGAGTCTTCCCACCCGGCATTGTTGTATATGGTTAGCAGGGACTGAACGTAGGCCTTTGAGCCTGGGCCTTTGTGCTTGCCTTTACAGTTGCCAGAACCACTGAGCTAAATCCCTGACCCTCAGCAAACATTTTAAAGGTTATTAGATTTTAAAACTTACTGAAATACTGAAATTCAGAACATTCATACAGTATAAACTAAACCATGCATCTTCCAGAATTCAGCTTACAGTTAAATCGTGGAATGAGTATTATTACTTTTAAATACTTGAAATTTACGTACCTAATGATGTGTTAAAAGATGCAGCCAACTGGGTGCACTATAGGAGAGAATGCAATGAAAGCAAATAATGTTTCAATAAATTTTTATTACACAGAGTATTAGAACTTAGTAAAATGAAAACATTCTTCATGAAATCCCATTCATAGGTAGGAACTTGAGGATCTGCTTTTTATACTAGATTGTCTAAGTTGCACTATATATATTACTTTTATAAAATTAATTAGGCTTCTGATGCAGATAATTTCTTCTGAAATAAGGAACATTAATTTTGAAGTACTTAAATAAGTGGAACAGTGTTACATACTATTGAATGCAGCAAGCTGGATACTATAAACTAGTGTACCTAGTCTATAAATAAAGCTAAGCAATTAAAATATTTTAGAAGAGAGTAACATGGTTGTTTGAAATGTTAGTAGTACATAAAAAGTTGTGGGTAATTTTTAATTTTTTGTGTTACTGTAGATCAAACGGGGGGCCCTTGTGCTTCCAAGGTAGGCATGGTACCACTTTAAAAAATGGACAGAATAGATTTAGCTAAAGAACTGAGTTAGGAGGTAATTGCAATAGTCCAGACAAAAGATGACTGGCCCTTGAACCAAAATACTGGTTTTAAAGGTAAATAAAGAATAAAGCAGTATTTTTTATTCAGTTGGGGTCCTGGAGGACTTAAACCCAGGCTAGCATTGAGTTAAACCTCCCACTCTTGTTTACTCTGTTTTTGGAGACATGGTCTCACTAAATTGCCCAGGCTGGCCGTAACTGGGCAATTCATCTGCTTTATCATCCTAAGTAGCTCTGTAGCAAGTGTTTATTATAGGTATTGGAAGGTTGAACTTTGCATTTTCACGGTGAGCTACACCCCTGGCTGTCCCTCATTTTGCTAAGTTGCTCAGGTTGAGCTCCAACTTGATCTTCTTTGTCTTGTCCAGAGTCCTGGGGTTACAGGTGTGGTCCATCATGCCTTGTTTACAGGTAGTGTTTGGTAGAGTTGTTGAGTATGGAATTCTGTGCTCAGATTTTAAAATTTTGATTTTGAGACAGTAAGTTGCCTGGTTGACTTCAAAACTTGGCCATTCTCTTGCCTTAGCCTCCCAGCTAGCTGGAATTTGTAGTCATCTGCCATTTTGCTTGGTTACAAGTATTCTTAAATTTAGAAAGTTGGTATTTAACCTCACTTAAAACAAAAATGAAAATAGGAAAAGTCCTGCCATGTTTATATTGCTGCTAAGTAGCAAGGCTGAGATAGTTTAAAGCAGGAAGTCAAGTTCTAAAGCCTAATTTATAAACCGCTTGGACAGCATACAGAAATTTACTTGACAGATTGTAGGTAGCTAGGTGGTCACTGATGAATTTGCATGCTCAGCTATTGAGTTGATAACAGTGGTTTTAATAATGGACGGAAAATACTGGTTCTCTCTGTAATTTGGAGGATAAGGACAGCTAAGGTTTGAGTCTAGTTTTAGGCTATGAATCAAAGATATTTATATGTTAATGGGCAAAATCAGTAGAGGGGCAGTTGAGATACAATGTTAAGTCTGCACTTGTACTCATGTTTCATTGGTTCTGGGAGGTGAGATGGCATAGGTGGTGAAGAATATCCATCTAATTGTTTTGGCTGGAGAGAATAGCAAGTCAAGATGTGCAGTTGACACCACATTCATGTTCTAGCTTGCCTCCTGATTACCAAACAAAATATTTGACTACCAGACAAAATTTTCACATTGTAATTTGCTAAATACTGTAAATTTCAAAGCAGAGTACCAAGGTATGACTAATCTGAAATCAAACTAGAAAGTATTATGTATTGGCTCAGGGACAGCCAAGAAATAAATGATCTTAAACTGTGAGAGAAGATACTTTCTTCAGCATGTGTCACATACATGTTCTAAAACACTTAGATATGTTAGGGAAGTTTTACTGGGCCAGTGAAATTGATAATAGTTTGCAAATAATATCTAATGGTCCTTAGGAAGTACCTTATTGGGAAAATAATAGCTGTGTTACTAACTCACTGATACAGTCTACTAGATTTAATATCTTAGTTTTCTGAAAAAATAAATGGCAAAGCCAGGCAGTGTGGAATGTTGGCCCGACCAGGTTTTCAGATCTTGTGGTGAGTTAGAATGAATGAAATGTCCCAAGAAGACCTTAAGGAATAATATGTTGTACTCTATTATAAGCTTAGAGTTTTCACGTTCCGAAGAACTATCTAAATTTTCTTTGTTCTTAGTAGTACAATACTTAGGTAAAACATTCATATCTTGATGGACTAATTTTATTAATTTGTATAGATTTATTTGATGATAGCTCCCTCTGTTTCCCTGAAAAGGAAACTAGCCTATTGGACAGTAAATTTAAAGTGTTTTGGTTTGAGTTTAATAGATGATTAATTTATACTTTGTTTTAACCTTTGAGGTTAACAGTAAGTATATTGCAAGTAAATATAATTACTCTATAAAAGTATGTAGTATTTAGTATGAAGTCATTTTTCTGTTGTGATGAGGTTAGATCTGTAGTTTTGAAATTCATGTTAGTAGCTTCAGTGGAAAACAGAAAAACTAGTCATTTGAGGATTTGAGGTATTTTTCTCTTTGGACCTAGAAATAATTTTATCTGAACTAGATGTCAGATTTCCCTGTGAGATTTTTTTGTGTAAAGCTTCTTGGTAGTTTAGAGCATGAACTAGTATGAATGAATTGGGGATTTAGGTCATTGGCTCCAAGTCTGCCACATAAGTAAGTGCAAAGTCCCAAGTTCAATCCCTCGTAAGCCCCCCCCCCCAAAAAAAAACTGTTTGAAATGTTTTCACAAGGTTTTTCAATTTATAGAAATAATCTCATTTTAGCTGTTATCTCCAGTAACTATCTTGCTTTCTAGAATCAGTTATGTACATTTCATTTGGAAATGTTTTATTATTAACATGTATTTGGATTGTGGTCTTTCAAACAGAATTCAAAGAAGCTTTTTCACTATTTGACAAGGATGGTGATGGAACTATAACAACAAAGGAATTGGGAACTGTAATGAGGTCTCTTGGGCAGAATCCCACAGAAGCAGAGTTACAGGACATGATTAATGAAGTAGATGCTGATGGTAAGTCTACAATTTCAGGGAGTGGGATGGATGGTTTAAGGAAGAGTTATTTACAATCTACTTAATGTTTCACTAAATGATTTCAGGTAATGGTACAATTGACTTTCCTGAATTTCTGACCATGATGGCAAGAAAAATGAAAGACACAGATAGTGAGGAAGAAATTAGAGAAGCATTCCGCGTGTTTGATAAGGTAGGTATTAAAAGGACTGGAGGTTGGGGCCAGGGATTTAGCTCAGTGGTTCCCAAGCCCGTCTTGCAAGTGCAAGGGCCTGAATTCGATCCCCAGTAACCACGTATAATACTGGGTGTGGAGACTCACCCCAGCAGCAGTACCACATACCACAGTGCCGGGCATGGTGGCTCATAGCGAGAGCTCATGGCGAGACCCTATCTCAAAAAAAAAAAGGACTGGAGGTGTTGAAATTTTAAGAAAGAAAGCTATCAGGACTCGCTTTTTTGAGACTTGTGCTTCTGATAATTTTTGTCAAGCAAAAGCTTTTAAGAATTTAATATGAATTTAGCCTTTGTGGCAAAAAGTTACTGTGTAATTTTGGAAGTAATGAATAGGGATATCCTGCTTACTGACACTCTGTAGATCAGTTGTTGATAGATTTGCTGGAGTTTGTATAGATTTCTAAAGTATGTATTTGTCTCAAATGTGAGATTTAGTTAGATTTCTTAAATTTTCATTACAATGCTTAATTTTAGACATACTAAACTTTTCTCTAGGATGGCAATGGTTATATTAGTGCGGCAGAGCTTCGCCATGTGATGACAAACCTTGGAGAAAAGTTAACAGATGAAGAGGTTGATGAAATGATCAGGGAAGCAGATATTGATGGTGATGGTCAAGTAAACTATGAAGGTCAGTCTTTATGTCCTTTATTCTGTGCTCAGATTTTTAAAAATTAAAAGTACATGTTAGTTGTCTCATAGTTCAAAATCCTTCTTAAAATTAGGTTGCTGACTTGGGTAGATATTTACTAACCTATTGCTATTCAGAATGAGCCCTCGGAATAGGCACTGAATTCCCCAAAATGAAGAGACTGTCTTTAACACTAGATTCCTTTTTCCCCTTGTACTTGGTTTTAGTTTGAAACTGTTATGGTTGAATTCCATATACCATATGTGAGTCTAAACTTTGGAATGGCTGTTTTAGGATATAAGAACTTCAGAAATTGAAGAGATTTCCAGGAAAAGCTTTACTTAACATTTTTTTCACTTGTATTTTTTCATGATGTGTAACTACTGAGTTTAGAAAATAGCTTGACATTTATTTAACATTCTAAAAATTAAACACAGTCTACAATATTGAGTAGTAACCCAGTCTTAAAGTGTAAATCTAAACTAAGTTTTTATCATGGTATATCGAGAACATAAAATTAAATTATTATAGTAGTTCATAATTATATACTGTATAATATATGTTTATAAATTTCCCACCTTTGCAGTAAATAAACTTTCTGTACTTTATAGTAATTCTGAATGAAAGTATGTATAGTGTCTAGTAATTGATTGTAATTTTATCTAACTTTTGCCATTAAATTTTTCTTTTTCAGAGTTTGTACAAATGATGACAGCAAAGTGAAGACATTGTACAGAATGTGTTAAATTTCTTGTACAAAATTGTTTATTTGCCTTTTCTTTGTTTGTAACTTATCTGTAAACGGTTTCCCCCTACTGTCCAAAAAATATGCATGTATAGTAATTAGGACTTCATTCCTCCATGTTTTCTTCCCTTATCTTACTGTCATTGTCCTGAAACCTTATTTTAGAAAATTGATCAAGTAACATGTTGCATGTGGCTTACTCTGGATATATCTAAGCCCTTCTGCACATCTGAACTTAGATGGAGTTGGTCAAATGAGGGAACATCTTGGGTTATGCCTTTTTTAAAGTAGTTTTCTTAGGAATTGTCAGCATGTTATTGTTGAAGTGTGGAGTTGTAACTCTGCGTGGACTATGGACAGTCAACAATATGTACTTAAAAGTTGCACTATTGCAAAACGGGTGTATTATCCAGGTACTCGTACACTATTTTTTTGTACTGCTGGTCTTGTACCAGAAACATTTTCTTTTATTGTTACTTGCTTTTTAAACTTTGTTTAGCCACTTAAAAAAAATCTGCTTATGGCACAATTTGCCTCAAATCCATTCCAAGTTGTATATTTGTTTTCCAATAAAAAAATTACAATTTACCCAACTGTTCTGAATCTGAGTCCTTTGATTGTTGGAAGTCAAATATTTGAAGATGAAATACGGAATTGGTTTTTCCTTGGTTATAATTGAAATGAGTTATTTTACTTTTCAAGATTATATTTAGCTTTTGAATGAAGATGAAACTTTGTTCAAAAGATATAAATGAAAGGCTTATGTCCTGTGAGTCTACAGTGAGAGTCAGCATAAGGTAGGTGTTAAGTGTTTCGTAACATTTAATAGATTTTTCAGCTTTGTCTTGTGTAATTGTCCATGTTGATTTCAGTCATGCAGAGAATTTTGTTAAAAATACAATCTACATCCTTTTGTCAGGAGGATCATCAGTTTGATCTCTTCCTAATTTTTTTACTCACTGTACTGTTTTTATTCATCAACACAAAGGAAACATGGGAGAATTTTCAGTTTTGCTCACCTTACAACATGTTACACAGAAAGTGCTCTGGAATAGATTGACAGTGACTAAGTCCTGTTTCAAGTTTTGCTTGATTTCTGTCACTGCTTTCACTTCAAGCTGTTTGGAAATGGTTATCAGGGTTTTTATTTGGTTTTTTAAAACCACCTTTTAAATAATAGAAGAAAAACATTGAGTATAGCCCTGTAAAGATTTGGATTTCCCCAGGAACAATTTATTATTGTTACTGCCCCATTTTATTATCCAATATGAGCTGATCAGTTAAATAGGAAGAGTGTGGGTATTAACTGTACTGTGGCTCCCTCCATTACATGTTGTAAGAATTCTAGCCAAGGCAAAAACAGCATGTAAAGTAAAGGCATTTAAGTAATTACAGCAGTGTGTGGCTATGAAGGGACTCTATTAGTCCTCTGTTATCTTGCTTTAAAAAAGATGTAAAATACTCAACTGTTTCTGACTTGAGGCTTTCTTTTTAAAAATAGAGTTCAGTGAAATAATGAGGCCCAGACAGCACAGTTCTGGCATCTGCAGTAAATACTCAGTTAAATCTTGCAGCTCCTATAAAATGAAGGGATTGGACAGTTGTATTTTTTTTGGTTCCGGGAGTTTGAGGTTCATATGAATTAATACCAACCAAGATAGGAATGGTACAAGGGGGAAGCAATACATTGGATTTGTTGTCCAAAAATAGGTGGTAATTATCTTGGTGATTTTATCTTACAATCTTTACAAGTGTCAAAGTAGACATCTTGATTTCACGGAAATTGAAAAGTCTTAGTTTTAACTAATCTGAGCTGGGTTCATATTTTTTTTACTTTGTTTACAACATGAATGTATGGGGGCCATTGGTTTAAAATGTCAATTGTTTACAGTTGTAGTGCTTGCTAATTCCTTATGTAATACAGTCTATATAGCATGTTCACTTTCAGATAATTCTATCAATAAACAATGCCTACTGAAGATTACCCTTAAATTATGTATTTTCTCTGCAGAGTATTTTAGGAAAGGGGGAAATTATTAAACGGTAGCAGTTCCTGTTAGGTTACTGTGAAAATAATAAGACCGTATTTAGAGGACATTTTGTTTATCCTACAAGTTCAACCTGTTTTATTGGTAAAGTCCTTGAAATCATTGACTCATGCTTGTTTCTATTTTTGAGACTTAGGAACTATTTTCTCATCAAGCTGTTCTCTTCAATTTTCACACCCTCTGTGGGTTTCTGGACTTTTCTGTACCTTTCATGCATTTCTTTAGTCTCAAAGGTCCCAGTCCCTAGCCTGCTGAGCCAGTTTCATAGGCTAAGCCAAAATAAGAAAATGAAATGAGGCACAGGGACAGACGATCTGTTAATTTATGAGTACTTAATGTTTACTTTTCTCCTGGTTGCTTGCTTCCAACTCATTTTAAATCTTGTAACTGGTTCCTTTTAAAACACGACCTTAGAATCCCCACATTTTAAGAAAAGCTAGGTGTCCTCTAGCTTTAGTCCTCAAAGCTCACCCACAGGATGATGAGAGCTTGTTAGAAATACAGAATCTGGGGCCGGGGATATAGCTCAGTGGTTCCGGCGCCTGTCTT
>PVIR01008055.1:44107-58381 GCA_004026965.1 Petromus typicus
TTTGAGACAGGGTCTCGCTTTTGTGGTTCAGGCTGGCCCTGAGCTCAGCCTCAAACTCACATCACAATCCTCCTGCCTCTGCCTCCTGAGTGCTGGGATCACAGGCGTGAGCCACCACGCCCGGCACTGTGGTATGTGGTACTGGTTGCTGCTGGGTGTGGGGTCTCCACACCCAGTATTGTTATGTGGTTACCGGGGAATCGAACCCGGGCCCTTGCGCTTGCAAGACAGGCGCCGGAACCACTGAGCTAACTCCCCGGCCCCTAATTCTGGTGTTTTAATAGAACTCAGTATGATAGTTTTGGTTTGGGAATGTAACTCAGTGGCACAGCACTTGCTTGGCAAGCATGAGTCCTTGAGTTTGAGTCCCAGTAACAATAATAATAATGATGATGATAGTAATAATAATTTTGAATTTAGGGTAGATATACATTAGCTTTATTTATTAATATAGAACATACAGCATTCTCTAACTCCATCTGTTTTTTCTTTTTTTGCTGTGGGAGGGATAATATGTAGAACCTTACATATTCTAAAGAAACTTGTTACCACTGAGCTATATTCTCAACCCTTCTTATTTTACTTCGAGACAGTCTTTGAGACTTGATCTCAAACTTGGAATCCTTATGTCTCAGCCTTCCAAGTAGCTGGGAATTTCAGGCACACCCCACTCAACTTCATACATTGTTGTTTTGTTTTGTTTTTTTGAAATAGGGTCTCTCTTTGTAGTTCAGGCTTGTCCTAAACTTCCTGTTGTAGCCCAGGCTGGCCTTGGACTCAATGGCAGTCCTCCTGCTTCAGTCTCCTGAGAGCTAGAATTGCAGGCATTTGCCATCACGCTCACTTATAATTTTCCATAGAATGTTTACTTGATACCTCATTAGTGCTTTTTTTTAAAGAACTTTGTCATTTGAGAGCTTTGCTTATAGCTCAGTGATACAGTATTTTTTTAGTATGCAGGAGATTCTGAGTTCAATTTCCAGCACCAAAACAAAAATATTTTTATTATTTTTAGTACTTTTTTCTGAAGCATGTGACTCCTTTGGAGACTATAACAAAGAGTATTAGTAGGGGAGTGTATATTTAAGTGTGTGTGTTTACATATACATCTACATCTGACTGTTTCAAAAGAGGATTTGAGTTGGTGCCATAATTTTTACAGTAACTTTTCTGACCAGAGAATGTATTTTCATTGTATAATTTATGTATGAAAATGGGACCACCTCTTCTCACATATGTCGTCTGTGGCCTGCTTTTCCCTAGTGTTTGCAACCTCACCTGGGCCCAGGACCGCTTCCCTCAACTCTTGAGGGTTTTAGTTCCCTCTGCTCGGTCACTCTGTCCAGTGATCCCATTACGATGTCAGTAGGTAGATGGCTCTCCCACAACCTGGCTGCCCACTCTCTCGAGCTCTCTGCTGTTTTAGGCAATCACTTCAAGATTTTTTTTAAAAACCCATCATCTTAGCCATGTTCAGTCTCCATTATATGAACCTCTCTCTGGCCCTTCTCTTTTCTTGTCATTCCAGTCTATGGCCCATTGGAACTACCACCTTTTCATGGCCCCACCACACCCTGCTGTTTCTTCTTCCTTGCAGAGCTTCAATGGCACAGTTATCATGATGGTCGCTCCCCAAGTACACTGTCATGTCCCTTGACCCTGACTGCTCATCTTACTTGCTTGGCAGAGCTTGGTTAAATCGAACTGTAGGCCTTGTGGCTGCATCCAGGCAGCTGGCTAACTAGCCTTGTTTTAAAACCACTACTTCCTCTAGGCCCCAAGTGCACCTGCCTACCTGCCTACTTCCCAGCCTCCGTGGGGTGCCTATTCACAGCTCTCTCCTTTAGACTTCTAACACTTCCTTCCTATCCTCACTCTCAGTTTTTCTTCTCAGCGTCTTTGCCGCCCCTATTCCTTCGCTAGTCTGTTTATCTTGGAGAACCCCAGACAGTCAGACTTCTTCGCCTCACTGCTCTCCTTGCTATCTCAGGCCTCGAGGACCATCTGTTCATTGGTCATTGGCAGGTTTCTATCTCCTGCCTAGATGTGTTCCTGGAATTCCTGCTGCCGTTTCACTTTCCACTTGAATCTCTGGTGCAGGTTTCTTGTTATTGACACTTTGGGTGGCTTTGCTATATCTTATGGGACACGTAACATATTCCTGGCCTCTGCTCATCAGATGCTATTAGCTGTCTCCCTCTCAGCTCTCATAACCAACTATAGCATGAAATGTCACCAAATGTCCCCTGGAGGGCAGATATGCTCCTGAGTGGGCCAGAGATTTAGCTCAGTGGTTCTAGCATCTGCCTGGCAAGCACAAGGTCCCCAGTTTGGTTCCTGATAACCCCATACAACAATGGCAGGTATGGTGACTCATGTTTGTAAGCACAGCACTCAGTAACCACATACCACAATGCCAGGCCATGGTGGCTCTGTCATCCCAGCACTGGGAAGACAGAGGCAAGAAGATTGCTGAGTTTGAGGCTAAGCTCAGGGCCAGCCTGAACTACAAAGCGAAACCCTGTCTCAAAAAAAAATGCTCCTGGGTGAAGGCACTGTGGGAATGTGTGACCTCCCGTGATTTTTCTCAGGGTTGTTAAGCCTAGTGTGAATGGGATTACTTTCTTAATTTCTTTCTCAGAAAGTTCATTACTGGTATATGAAAATGCTACTTTTTCCTATGTTGATTTTGTACCTTGCAACTTTATGGAGTTTGTTTTCCAGATCTAACAATCTCCTGGTAGTTTTTAAGAGTATTCTATTTATAGACTCATGTTTGTCTGTGTGATTATCTTTGACTGTGTAGCTCATTGCTCTGATAACTTATTTTTGTGAATTCTCCAAGGCCAAAGATGAGAACCTTTCTCCAGAGAAGGTCTGCTTTTGTTTCTGCTACCATTCAGGAGAATCGCTCTGTATGTGTCTTTGTGGACCACTCCAGGCGTGTCAGTTTGGACTGGGATCCATGAAGAACAATCCACGGTCATAAGCTCCAAGGGGTGGCTTTCTTTCCTGTCCTAATTCTGCTTAGCACTACAGGACTCTGCAGTCCCCTTCACAATGCAGCGAGGTGGTTTGGTTTTTAAGAAGTGCCTTTTTAGGATCCCAAATTCATATAGGGAGGACCCCTAATAGACTCCACTGTCCCATCAATGATAGCCCAGGCTTTGACCTCTGGATCTTCCTGGGGCTCTCAAGTTCCCTCAAACCCAGCTCTATTGTTTTTCTGCTTGGTTCAGTTCAGTCTAGACTCAGCCTTCTTCACCTAATAACCACGTCTCCTCCTATGACAAAAATTGGGCCATTTACCTCCCAGCCTTCTTGCTATCTCTTGGTCTGAGATCTTGTAATTCTAATGTTATCTTGTGACCAAGTTTATGTACTTTTTTTAAAAAAAATTCTCATTTGTGATGAATATGGTGGTCCATGCCTGTAATCCCAACATTCTGGAAGCTGAGACAGGATTGCTGTGGAGTTCAAGGCCAACCTGGGCAACATGGTGAGTTCAAGCTAGCCTGAACAGCAGAAACTAATGAGACTTGTCTCAAGAAAGCAAAAAACCTTCTTGTTTGTGGTTAATATTTTATCCCTCCATTTTTGTTGTCTGCAGATTCATCATCTGAATAATCTCATCTGGTTTGCAAAACGAGAATTTTTTCTTTTACTTTTAAAATTTTATTTACAATTGTTATTTTGGTTACAATTGTTATTTGGTTTTTGGCTCTTTGAGGCAGGGTCTCACATAGTTTAGGCTGGTCTTGATTCACTATGTAGTCTAGACTGGTCTTGAACTCTTGGCAATCTTCCTGCCTCAGCACCCTGAGTGGTAGGATTATAGGCATGTACCACCATGCCCAGTGATTATTATTTTTAGAAATATGTTATTGCTGGATCATTCAGAGCCAGCCTGGACAACTTAGTAAGACTGATTCAAAATAGAGGGCTGGAGGTGTGGCTCCATGGTAGACTGCTTGTCTAGCAGGCAGAAGGTTCTGCCATGTTCAAGTCCCAGAAGAAAGGAAGGAAGAAATAACCAGGGGGAGGGAGACAGCCGGGAGGAGAGAGAGAAAAGGAGAAACTGGGAATCCTTTCCACAGTTTTTTCTTGAGATACTTACATAATTATTTGCAATGATTTACATCTGGAAAGTAGAAGATAGATGAGTAGTAAGATTTGTTTTTTTTCATTCTGTAATCTTGAATGGTTTTCAATGTGAAACAATACTTTTTCAGTTATGCTCACTTGAAAAAGGACTAAAATTTTTTCCCCAACTAATATTTTTCTTCTCTAAAATGCTTTCTTTATTTGTTGCATCCGAGAAATTCTGTTATTTTACTTCCCAGGTTGGGACTATTTCAATGAAAATTGCAATTAAACAATGAAGTTCAAACTTGTTTTCAGCTCCTGTCTTGGTTAGCTTTAGTATCGCTTTGGAAGATGAAGCTCCGGTAGGACACATATGTGTTGATCCTTTCCCGTGCCTGCTCCAATATCTTTCTCAGGTCAAAGCAAGCAGCCAGGTGGGGGCACTAGATCTACTACCGAGAAGTTACCTGGTTGGGTAGATGCTGGTCACTTGGAAGACTCAAGACTTAAATATCAAGGTGGCAAAGAGCCTCATGTAGATCCCATGAAACCATTCATTTGTTAATGTAAATAAAATATGGCTCTTAAAATTGACTTATTTTGAAATATTTTTGAGGCTGAACTCAAAGAGCCACTGCCAAAGCAAAGCAGTGATTGTTGACACACAGGAATATCAGGTGTGGCAAGGGACAATGGGAGTCTGAAAGTCAAACATGGAGAACCTGTGGTTCTTTGTGGAAATGAAGAGTGTCACTGGTGCCACTAGACCTGCTTATTTTGTGAGGAAGTCCTGTGCTGTTTCTTTCTGAGATGTAAAGACACCTGAGTGGCGAGTCACTGATCTTCCTCCATGACATGGAGCTAGGATCCTTTGTTCTCAGAGAAAAGAGGCTCAGGACGAAATTTCTACCAGTTGTGCCTGAAAATAGTGTACCTGCTGCTCTCAGTTTTCTGGTTTACAGTTCTGCAAGTGAATTGCAGTTCCACCCTGACCACAGTTAAAAGCTCAACAGTCTGAAGAATCACTCTTAGATCTGTAAGAGAAGTCACAGGGCAACCTGCTGCCTCCAGAAGCGGAGCAGTGCAGGATGATATGGAGAATCACAGTGTACCACAGCAGGCCAGACACAGCGGCTGGGGCAGGTGCACGGTTGTAATTCCAGCTCTCTGAGAGGCTGAGTCTGGAGTATCACAAGTTACAGCCCACACAGCCTGTGTGATTTAGCCACTTAGCCAGACCCTGTCTCAAAATTTTACAAAGTTTAGGGGCCGGGGAGTTGGCTCAGTGGTTCCGGCACCTGTATTGCAAGCGCAAGGGCCCGGGTTCGATTCCCCGGTAACCACATAACAATACTGGGTGTGGAGACCCACACCCAGCAGCAACCAGTACCACATACCACAGTGCTGGGCGTGGTGGCTCACGCCTGTAATCCCAGCACTCGAGAGGCAGAGGCAGGAGGATTGTGATGTGAGTTTGAGGCTGAGCTCAGGGCCAGCCTGAACCACAAAAAAAAAAAGCGAGACCCTGTCTCAAAAAACCTAAAAAAAAAAAAAAAAAATATTTTACAAAGTTTAAAAAGGGATAGAGATGTGGCTCAGTGTGAAGCCTCTGGTTTCAATCCTCAGAACTTTGGTGGGGGGGGGAAGTGACCAACTAGCACTTTCCCAGCAAGATTTCAAGCATATTGTCTATAAAATTTACCATGAAAATTAATACATGTTGACTGTTTTGAAGCTCAACCTTTGAAACTGTACATTTCCCATTGTTAAAGTAGAAAGTAAATGATGTACAGTTGCCTGGCTTTAAAGTACTATCACTGGCAGATAATACAGTGAGTTTGCACTAATCAGTTGTTTTCGTCTTGTTCTTCTGTGTAGTCACTGCGGCTTTCCCCGGGGCAGTATGAGGTTCTTCCTAAACCGGTTCCCAAGTACCCTTCCAGGTAATTAAGTATTTCTTAGGTAAGTTACGTTTACTTGGGCACTGTGGCACAGCCCTGTGATCCCAGCTACTGGAATTACTAGGATTAATGGGAGATTGATGCGGAAGGATTACAAATTTGACATCTTCCCTGGACAACTTAGTGAGACCCTTGTCTCAAAATGAAAAATACAAAGGGCTGGGGTAGATTAGTGGTAAAGCTACTTGCCTAAGCATTGTGGGTTCCATTCCAAGAACTAAAAAAAAAAAAAAAAAAAAAAAAAAAAAATTACCTTTAATTTATATCACTTAGGTCTTCTTTACATATGTACTTTTATACCAACACATAAAGCTTTTAAACCTCATTTAGGTACCTCATATTCAGGCTAGCATTTTTTAAATATGGAAAAGGAGGGAGTACAAAAGATTTTCGCTTTAAAAATATATTTAGGAAAATGAGTTCTTTTATTTCTTTTTTAATATTTTAGGGACTTCGTATTTCGTTCTGCAGTTCAAAGATTCCCAACCATCTATTTCATTCCTGTAAGTGTAATGTACACAGATAACTCATACAATGATCTCTTTTGATATACTAACATTTTGCCCATGATATTGATAGCTATGAATGGTTAATGTACTTGATTTAAGATATACTTAAAGTATATCTGAAGATACACTGGGATTTAGGTAAATAACCCATTTGTGTCACATTATAGAAGAAAATGTCTGACTTTTTAACTTTAAGTTAAGAAATTTCCTTTATAACATGGTGAGTATCATTAATAACTATACTGTTGAAAATCATCAGGAAATATGAAATATGTTATGCTTTGGGTCTAAATGTCCCCCAAAGCCTCATGTGGTCACAGGTTTGATCTAGAGTGTGTGACACTGGAATCGATTCATAGTGCAATGCTTAAGTCAAGGGCACTAGGAGTAAGGCTGGGAGCGCTGCTGCTCCGAGTAGCCTGAATAAGAAAAAATGGGCAGGAAGGCCAGCTCAGGGCTTTGTTACCTTTGCTGCCTGTGCACGCCTGCTTGCCGTCCCTGCCTTGGAGCCACCCGAGCATGGACTGAAACCTCTATGAACTGTAAGCCAAACTCCTTTAATTTTGAGTGTTGGCTATTTTGTCTCAGCAACAAGAGGAAAGTATCACATAATGCAAAAGTTAACTAACTTGATTTAGCCATTCCACAATGTATACATTATATATATATATATATGTACATATATATATACACACACACATATATACACACACATATGATATATATACACATATATGTGTTGTGTGTGTGTGTATATATATATATATATAAATTTCTATATCAATGAAAAAAATTACTTTTTTAAAAGGTCTGCCATGTACAGTGTCAGTGTCTGGCCATCAGGCTGAAAAAACATGGTCAAATGTGCTTTCTTAAAATATTTTTCTTCACACCAAAACAACCCCAGTCCGTGGTTAAACACCAGTTGGTGCCATAAATCACAGCGCAGCAGCCTCTGCTCCTCGCCACCCCCACAATCCATTTCCTCGAAGGCAAGGACTTTCAACAAATTGGGCCAGTTCTCTGGCATTTTCAGCCATGTTTCCAAAACAACAGCCTTATACCACTACCATTTTATCTTTTTCAAGTCTAGGCGCTCCTTCTGTGTGTGGAACATGAGCCTGTAGCTTTCAAATTTCCACCTCAGAAAACCCATCTCCTCCCCACTATTTAGATCACACGTTTTACCTGCTTGGTATATTTTAATTTTGATTTTACTCAGACATAGAGGATATTGCAGTTAAGTTTCTTGACTTATTTACTGCTTAACTCCCTAATCCTTCTGCAGTGTGTTTTGTATTTGTCTGCTTGGTAGGGTCCTGGTCATTTGAGCCCTGTTAATAACTGGTTTATCTTTGGTTTGCTTAGTTTGTTAAGGATCCCAAGTTCTCAAGGGAACTGTAAATCCTCAAATATATCCCTTGCTTTTGTTTTTGGTCCTTTAGAGATAAACTTCCTGGTACATTCTGTCTTCCTACTGCAAGCTAAACTGGATTTTTTTTTTTTTTTAAGGTTTTTTGAGACAGGGTCTCACTTTTGTGGTTCAGGCTGGCCCTGAGCTCAGCCTCAAACTCACATCACAATCCTCCTGCCTCTGCCTCCCGAGTGCTGGGATTACAGGTGTGAGCCACCACGCCCGGCACTGTGGTATGTGGTACTGGTTGCTGCTGGGTGTGAGTCTCCACGCCCAGTATTGTTATGTGGTTACCGGGGAATCGAACCCGGGTCCTTGCGCTTGCGAGACAGGCGCCGGAACCACTGAGCTAACTCCCCGGCCCTAAACTGGATGTTTTTGAACCTGCTGCTTTGTGGTCCTGGGACACTGCTTCACCATCCACTTAGAAGTTTCTTGGTGTGGGCACCATTTTGATAGAAAATGGGCTCAGTGGATTCCCTCCCTTCAGACTTGGCAGCGGCTCCTTCTTTGATGCAGAGGTTTCCGGATAGTGAAACGAAAACTGGATTATGGATTGGGGCACAGGACCGGTTCTCAAGGGATTCATACTGAGGAGGTTCTGGGAACATGTGGCAAGGCAATTAGCTTCATGTCCCTGCAGCAGGACCTTCACGAGGGCGAAAATGTTTGCAGAGACAGGCCGGCCTAGGCTCTGCAGTACAGCAGGACTCTGCCAGAGAGGCTGCTGTTATTTTAATATTCTATTGAAAGCTCAGTATAAGGGTAGCCTTGGGCAAGGAGGAGGCCTAGAGGCTAGGGTCACCATGCCTGAGTCTAAAGAATTTTAAATTATTTAAAAAATTATTTAAAAATATTTTTAAATTTTGAAAATTATCCATTTTCAATGGATAATCAAACTGTTGTATCATCATTTATTTAGTAATTTTCCTGAATTCTTGTTCCAAAGTTTCCTTTGTGGTGTACTGGGGTCTGAATCTGGGCCTTGCAGATGCTAAGGAAGTTCTCCACAACTGAGCTACGTCCCCACACTTTCTGGTTTATTTATATATATATATATATGAAATTAAGAAGTCTATGGTTTTTAAGAAATACAGAAGAAGTCAGGTTTTAAGAAATACAGAAACACTTTAAAATATTTCTGACCTCAAGAGAAACTCATGTCTATGTCATCAGGTCCGGTAGTTTGCTATCACTTTCTGGAATATAAATCTCATGCCTGAACTTACTCATAAATACCTAGTTCTTTATATCAAAGATGTTCTGACTAGCTTAAGGAAAAGTATATAGCTTTCCCTTTTATGTTTCTCTCTCCTTAAAAAAATTTTGCTTTACAGACATGATGTTCACTTCAATTTCCTTCTACTTTTTAATTTTTATTTTTAAAAAGCTTACCTCTCTGACCCTTCTACAGTGTGACCCTTCTACAGCATGTCTGTATTTGGCTGTCTGGTAGGGTCCTGGTCATTTGAGCCCTGCTGACTTGTAGGAGGCTGTCTCAAAAGCGGTGGTGTGAAATCTGACCTGCAGATCTGGAGCAGTGTGTTACAGGCCTGCAGATGTGTGTCACGTCCTCGGTCCCTTACAAGAACCCATTAGACAGGACGCAGATGAGGGCCATCTCACCTCTTTTCCTCCTGGCATCTGTGGAAGATGCACACGGCAGTTGGTTAGTCAACTATACATCACAATCTTTTCTAAAAAGTGACTCACAAGTGTGGGCCAGCACAACAGATTAGTTTGTGGGTCTCAGTAGTGAGTTTTTACCTTAACTTTGGACTTGGAAATCCTCTCTTGTGTGTTCAGAGTCCTGTCAGTGTGGAGGAGTCATCATCACTTGTGTTAGGTTAGGACAAAGCCGAAACAAACAGATCAACCAGCTTTGGAGAATTCTTGTTCTGTGTCAAGGGTCTGACTGCTGATTCTATTTTGCCCCAAAGCATAGGTGACTCTCAGGAGAAGCAGCCAGTAGGGAATTTATTTAGTTGGAAAATGATTTTTACCTCCAAAATACCAATGTAAAATTGTAAACTATTCACTATTTTGGGTTTTGTGGAAAAAAGTTACTTATGGATCTACATAGTTTCTCACCACAGGAAAGATAGGAAGAGGTTATTTACATGTGTGTTCAGCAGTGCCAGAGAACATACAGTATTCTGTTCTTAAGGAAAATGTCTTTAGCTCTTTGACAAAGATCAAACCCCACCTATCCCCAGAGCACAAGTGCAGGTCCCTCCTACCGGTCCATTTCCAAACAGATGGCCAGTCCTAGTCTTTTTCATCTAGGAGAACTACACAAGGCCAGATCCATTATCTGGTTTCTCCTTCCCTCAGCCCTCCCTTTTGACTGATTTTATTTATTTTTAAAATAAATTTAATAAGCCTCCTTATCTACCAAAAAATTGTAAGACTATTCTCTTCTGAATTTGTTTGAAAATATGGGCATTAAAGATATCAGAATTATACACATCCTCTTTGAATGTAGTGAGCTTTATAGATAGCTTTATTTGGTGGCATGAGGAAGATTTTATTTTTCCAAATCTTTTTTTCTCTGGTGTCTTGTTGGAATATTGTGCTATAGCAACTCGGAGCTTTTCTCTCTGCTCTGGTGAGAACAAACATCTATATAACCCTTATATAGGCTGGCAGTACGTGTCAAGCTATAAAAATGGTTAATACCTTTTAGTTCACTAATTCCACTTAAGATAATCTTCTAAAGTAATCATCTTAACTATAGAAATATTCATCTGTACAAAGTTATCATCAAGGGAATTCTTATAATAGTAAGATAATGATAGTAACAATTTAATATCCAGCTGAAGGGAAATACTCTTTAAAGAATATTACATATCCACCCAAAGGAATATGTTGCAGCCATTTAAATAATTATTGTAAAATGTATAAAACAGTATCTCAAACCTGACCTTCTTTCTTGGCTTTGTGAGACAAGGTCTTGTAGGTAGCCCAACTGGCCTTGAACTCAAGGCAATCCTTCTGCCTCAGCCTCCCAAGGGTTGGGATTACAGGCATGAGTCACCATGCCCAGCTCCCAAAACTTTCTGACCTACTGTTTGGGGAGAAATTGCAGGATACAAATACATATATTAGGGTTAAAGGTAGGGAAGATCACATACATGTGAAAAAGAAACAGATCAAAATGATTTTATTGGTTAAATTGAAGTCTTGTGATAAAAGGTGTTTATTTACTTTCTCTTACACTGTCTTTATAATTTTTCAAAACATAATTTTCAAAAACAAAAGCAGTATTGGAAAACATTTCATTATTTAAATAAAAATACTCCTGCTTACTACTCCCTTGTTAGGACTCAGTTGTTCAGTGTCTTGTTTGGACTCTAGTATTTTGCGAAGTAGTTTCTTTACATTTACCATTTCTCATAGTTGTAACACACACACACCCTTTTCCTGACAGTGGAAACAAATCATAGTGTTAAACAAACATGAGTTTCTCTTGAGGTCAGAAATATTTTAAAGTGTTTCTGTATTTCTTAAAACCTGACAGGCTATTGTACAGAAAATATTTAAAAACCAGGAAAATCTATAGAGATACAAGCAACCATTAGGTGAAGGGTTGGTTGATTTTGGTCACATTTCACAGAAAGAGCCCCTCAGAGTGGCTGTCATCAGGCCTGTGGCGTTCACTATTACCACAAGCAGTGGGAAAGAATGCTGAATCAAGCCGGCTGTTTTGTGTTTAAAGAATTCAATTAAAAGTGAAACTGACAGTTCATAATTCCACAGGAAGCAGAAAAATAATAATCACTGTCTGATTGAACACAGCAGAAAATTGATTTCTGCTTGAATGGGATCCAGAAGTTCAGATGATCAAAGCAGAGGCCTAGTCCCAGTCTCACACCGTTTCACTTAGAAGTGACATTTTTAGGAAACACCACATTTTGCATATAGATAGTTACTCCAGTATATAAAGAGTTTTAACAAAGAAGATAATCTACCCTTAGTAATTTTTCTTCTTAGAAAATATCCGTCCAACTTTGCCAATGGCACTGCTGTCAGCAACACTGCACTGTATGTCTGGCTGGGAGGGCAGTGTTTCCCGAGGCTCTTGCTTATAATAGCATCTAGGCTGGGAACAGGGGAAAAACAAAAAAGAATGAAATAGGACTTTTTTCCATTGCAAGTGACAGAAACCCATCCCAAATTAGCTGAAGCAAAAAAACAAAAACATAAAGGTGGGTGGTGTCTCAGTCCATTTTCTGTTACTATAACTGAATACCACCAGACACCATCAATTAGTTTAAGAACTGCCCCTCTGAAACTTTGTAATTACAAGACATGTCGATTTTAGTATATATGCAGCCAAAGTAAGTATGACGTTTCCATTTTAAATCAGGATCACATCAAGTTAAAGAATAATAGAATATATGATGTGGAAGTATGTAGGACTGCTCAGATAGGTCTTGAATTCTCACATAGTCAGTGTATATTTATTGCTTGAAGAAGACCAGGGTGTTAGGTAAAAGACTTGAAGTAGAAATCACTTTAGTGATTAGCACTCATAACTTCCAGATATGTTTCTATTTGACTCAGAAAGACCAAGGAACTGATTTTGGCTCTGTCACAGTACAGACAGTTCTAGCTTTTCTTAGAATTTAAATCTTTGGTAAAATTTCCCCACTAGATGGGTGGTTGTCTATCTGTACAGAAGTGAGGGGAAAAAAGAGTCTCCATCCTACCCCGTGAGCTTAGTTATGGGAAGAATATGAAAGAGATGTTTCAAGGCCAGACAGTAGAAGCTACTCCTTCACAGAAACAAGAGGGTGTTCTTACCTCACAGACCAGGGAAATCAGCAGGTGCCAGAAGCAAGGAGAGAGAAAGATGGCCTCTGGGATTCCTTCCACCTCGGGCCCTGTGCTGCCCTGCAGCTGAGCTCAGGGTCACCTCAGTGGGCAGCACTCAGGGTACAGTGGGTCTCAGTGTCTTGCTCCCAGGGCCCCCAGGAAACAGGTGGACTCATGAGCACGGGCAGCATTTGAGTGTCCCTGGGATGTGTGTCCTTGTAACGTTGCACCTTGGGGCTATACTAATGCAGTGTAAATGCTATATAGAAAGTTATTGCACTATCTTGCTTAGGGAATGACGGCCAGAAAAAAAGCCTACATGTTGAGTACAGACATAATGCTGGCTTCTGCCTTGCTGGCCTGTGGCTTTAGTCTCCAGCGCTCTTCCTCCCCATCCAGGAACCTCTTGCCTTTCTCCAAGGTTTGGTCTAGATGCTCTTCCCATCAAGACCCCCCGGTCTCCAGTGTGAACCTCACAGTGAGCCCTCCTGGTTGTACCACTCACTTAGGCTGGCTTGTTATGCTGTTGTTCTTTGATCCTTGTATTGTTACTTTTACTGAGTTTTTGTCTTTATCCTCATTGGACTGAGGGCACCCTGAAGTCTGTAATCCTGTCCTAAAAGCTTTTAATGTCTGCCAGCATCCCTGGCATAAATACCTTCTGCACAGCAGGTATCCATGAAAATCTGTTGATCTGACTATTGAGCTTTGTTTTACTGAGATTGGACACTTTCAACTAACCCCCTGGGCCATCCATAATCCGGAAAGTTGAATGGAAGAGAATTCCTGTTACCTTGCATACAGATGACGCAATCAGCAACTACTGATCATCTGCTGTTTGGTCTTTTCTCCTAATTAAATTAGCACAAGTGAGTTACTACTTTTTATGTTATTTTTGCAATACAGCAAACGTGTCCCCGCAGAGTGCTGTTGAATAGCACTCGTTTCTTGGGACCTGACCATCTTGGTGGCGGAACCTCCCCCTACTGCTTCCAGCCCAACTCTTCCTCCTGGCCATGGTTCCCTGCAGGCTGTTTGCCTCTTTCAATCTCAGCTCAGAGATAGTTTCCTGAGGGGCTTCTCAGGCCCCTGGAACCGGATCACTATCCTCTCGCATCTGCCCATCCCTTTGTGTAAATCCACACATTTGTGACTATGCTTTTTTAGAAGATATATTTTCCATACTAAAATATAAGCCCATGACATTAAGTCCATCTTGTCAATTAGGACTAAGTTCTGCCCATAGCAGAGGTCCTAAATAGTAGTATTTTGAACAGGAGAGGAGTTATTTCTGTCCTGCAAAAGTCCCTGCAGTTCAGGGCTGATATAGTGAGTCCTCAGCATCAGATTCTGTGGTGCTGCTTAGCAGAAGCACAGGCAAGAGCCGCAGAGGGGAGGCAAGGAAGGAGCACCGTCTGCCATCCTCGGGGACGCTCCTTGGACTTGCACAGCCTCTTGCCTCCCTCCTATGGCCTGAAATCTGTCC
>PVIR01008056.1:0-58216 GCA_004026965.1 Petromus typicus
AAATCCAGTCGGTAAGAACTAATTTCAGTGATATGTGGCATATATAGAAGTGTTAAGGGGTAACTGGGGAATTCAGTGAGTTGGAGTTGAATAAGTTTAGTCTGTGATGTTTTGAACATGGTATTCAGATTTTCTTATGGAAAAAACAGTGATAAAATAAAATAAATGAACAATCTGTGTGTTTCATTTGTAATGTGGCCCCACGGGGTATGTTTAGGTCATGAAATGAAATGGTATCATGACTGAGACACTCTTTTCATGCTACAGAGATGAGCTGATTAGTATTCTTAATATTGTGTCTTCAAGCTAGGGATTTAGCTCAGTGGCACTGCGCCTGCCTTGCAAGCACAAAGTCCTGTATTTGATTCCTGGTATCAAAAATTTTTTTAAAAATGTGTCTTGAAGGGTTGGAACAGATAGAAACAATACAGAATCTTCCAGTTTAACTGTGATATACCTACTTTCTCTTAGAACATACCAAAAGTTCTCAATTTTTTTTCTACTTTAGTCAAAGAAAAGGTCTCCCAACTATTAGACTGCACTCAACTTACTGGGCTAACTGACACTGACTCTGAATACAAGGGCTACTCCATTTCTTCAGTGCTGAGAATGGAGATCAGGCTCCAGCCCACCCTTCCTACCTAGCTGTTGATTCAGATCTAGGGCTCTTTTCTGGTCTGATCTCTCACTGTCCTGCCTAAATCACAGCCCCCTAACGAATGTAATCTCAGAGCACTCTCATAACTGTTATTTCTGGACAGAACTTGTCCATAAGCAACAGCAAATCCAACACAGCAAGAGTAATGCCACCTGCCCAGCAGCCATTTAAAGAACAAGAAGATCAAGAATTCCTCTTTCCCCAGCAGCCCACATTGCCTCTATTTTTCTAATGCATGCATTTTGTTTCTTTTCATTGATCTCCACTCTAACCTGGACAGTTAAACTTTAAGCTTTGGAAAAAATAAAGAAGATCAACATTTTGGCTTGATAAAGGGTAAAAACCAGCAGCTTCCCAGCTGGAGTAACTTAGAAAAAAAAATCTGCATCCCCTAACCAGGGCCTGGATTCTATAAACTCAAGAAGCACTGAAACATAAATTGATCTCTTCTGGGAAGTTTTAAATGACCTTTGCTCCAGAAACCAGACATGGATGAGGTAGGTATGCTGATAAATAAAACAGAAACAGAACTGCCCCAGTGGAAGAGCAGGGTGGTGGGAGCAGGTTGTGGTGGAGGAGTCTTTGCTCTTGCAGGGAGCAGAGTTAGAAAGCCACTGACCTCGCCAACTTGCATTTTCTAGAGATAAAGTGAAGCAATTGTCTGCAAACAGACTGCAGGGGTCTGATAAAACGAGGACAAGAACTCATCTCTCCTGACATTCAAAGTGATGCTCCTTCCAGACTTCTGGATCATCAGTGGAGAGGATGGGTCAATGTGCATTTGAATAAACACAGAGATATACAAGGTCTCTAGAATGCAGCAGTACCATAGTGAAATCTGGAGTAACCTGGCACTCTATTTCATAAGAAAATTCTAACCATTTCTTCTTTCCTTAGTAAGTTAATAATAAAAGTAATTTTTGAAAATGCAGCTGAGAAACAATGACATAAAAAATGAACATACTCCCTCATTCCAATCCCAAATTCTTCTCTAGAGGTCACTGCTAATAATTCAGGTATTTTTCAGTAACAGACACCCACATATAGCCACATATATATCTATAGTGTTTGCAGTGATTTGTTTTTAAAATCTAACATTATAGTTTATATGTAGATGTCCCACAAGAGCCTCAGGCATTTGTCAGCAGGGCTTTTGGAAGGTGTCCACATTATGGAGACTTACAACTGCCTTGCTATTAAGAAGTGGGGTCTAGTTGGAAGAGGAGGGTCACTGGGGTGTTGCCTGGGAGGATGTCCCTCCCTCCCAGCTTCTTCCTGCATTTTCTCTCTCTCCCTGCTTCCTTTATTCCATGACATGAACAGCTTTTCCTTTACTATGCTCGTGTATCATGCTGTCTGCCTTGGAGTCAGTGGACTAGTAATTGAAACCTCAAAGTCAACATAAACTTTTCCTTTAATTAGCAGGTATTGTGTCTCAGTGATGAAGAAAGTGACTAAAATGTACAAAGAGTATGCATACTTTCCTGGAATTTAAAATAAAATAGAAGGCAACATCTTTCCACATGAACATACCCTCACTCACAGCTAATTTAACTGAAATGAAATATATAAAGTTTTGAGCTATGAATTATGGATGAGAAAATCTGAAATGGGGTTTCAATTTGATTTATCTGATTGGGAACTTCAGAACTTTGGGAACTGATATTGGACTTGTGTATCAAGATACACAGATATTTACCTTCCCAGGGAGAATATCATGCTGTTGTGTCTTAAGAATCAGAGAATCATTAGGCTTTCTCTCTTAGAATGCACAAAACATTACTTCAAAATACTGCATAGGAGACTGGCAGGCTGTAGCACAGTGGTAAAGCACTAGAGTGTGTGAGGCCCTGAATTCCTGGTGATATGGGAAAAAAAAAATGCCAGATAAAGATGGTGATGAGATGGCTGACAAAAAGGAATTTCAAAGGTTAAGTAAGAAACCTGTAGGTTTCCGGACAACTGAAGCTGGCTGCGCTTCCCTCCCTCTGAGTGCCTCCCACTGTACTGCTCAGAACAAAACTGCAGAGGACTGTGAACACACAAGACGGCCTGCAAGGCTGAGAACGAATAAAGTAGAACACCATGACCAGGGGTGGTGGTACCTGTCTGTAATCTCAGTTCCTTCAGAGGCTGAGGTAGGGTAACTGAAAGTTCAAGCTCATCCTGGGGAACTGGGCCAGACTCTGTCTCAGAATAAAATAAAAAGGGCTTGGGTGTGACTCAGTGGCAAAGTGCTTGCCAGCACACAGCCCTGGGTTCAGTCCTTGGTACTCAAACAGAATATCAGGAACCAACGCTGAAAGGACTTGAAATTAACACAGTGCTTCAGATTGTGTGGGTGGGGGGAGAAAATTTCATCCAAAACAATTCTGAAGATTTATGGAAAACACACAAATGGGGGACTTGAATGGGATTCCCTCAGTTTGAGTTTTGTGCCCTTTCTGATTGTCTGTGTTTTCCTTGCAGTAGTCTTTACCATTTTCTCCCTGTAAATTAAGTGTTTGCCTTTTGCTCAGGAGCTTCTCACTCTGCAGTGAGACATCTTATTATTCACCTTCGATTATGTATGTTACAAATATTTTCTCAGGATTTGTTGTTTGTCATGTAGCGCTGTTTTATGGTATCTTCTGTCATACAGAAGTTTTGAATTATGAAGTCAAATGTGCCAATCTTTCCCTTTATAGAGAAGCTCACATTTCTAATAGCCTTTCAATATCAATCTGTAATCCCCAGTCACAGCCAGACTAACTGCAGCAGCAATATACATTTTTATTGAAAATAAATCATTCTAAATTTAAAATGCAAATTGATACTTGCTGCTGATGCCTTTGACTAACAACATCAATCTTTACGGAGGAAAATAAAAGTCTTCACTTAAGCTACATCCAGCTCAGAGAAGGCTGCTGAAGGCCCCAATAAATGGTGGTTATTTCAGACTGGAAACTGCGGCATTGATTGAAAACCCCTCATTAAAAAGTCCAAGCAGAAACAATTTTAGCTTCTTATCAATATGTCCACATCTCAAAGTTTCTTGTCTTTGTCAGAAACTGCTCAAATCTTGCCCCTACAAACTGAGATACTGTATTACAGGTTGAGGTTAACATAAATAATTGTTAAACCTTGATTAGCAATTCACTTCTTTAGATGAGCCCATCCATTATTTGGAGGAAGTGGAACACAGGAAGATTAAATTTCCTTGTGTGAAATAAGACTGGGAGAGGTCAGTGAGTGGAGCTCTGGAAAAACTGAGGTCTTCAGAGGAAGTCGCATTAGGTGGCTCGAGAGAGCCAGCGGTCACTACAAAGACACAGGGTGCAGAGCAGTGACAAGCGCCATGCTAGGGAAGGGGATTAAGAGGCAGGAGCCGAGAAAGGAACAAGGAGATGTCGGGATTGGAAACATTTGAAAATGTCATCTGCTCTTCTCATTAATGCTATATAGTTATTGTCTAATTTCTCTGCTATATTGTGAGGGCTGATATTCTGTCCATATTTACCATCCTGGCAACTGATTTATAACAGACAATCTGAGACTGTTGGCTGTGTATTTCCACATAAAATGTGTTTATATCCACCCTGAATTGCCATGCGACTGGAACTGTCAGAGTTAAGGATAAATTTTAGGAAGTGCTACATAATTTTTTGGTCTAAAAATGAAATTATGAGGAATTAGAAGGGATTTATTTTTTTATCCTTGGCATCACTGTCCTTTCAAGCATGATTCCAAATGTGAGAGGCAGCTGAGAGTCTCTGTCCCAGTGGAGCTGACAGGAATCAGTGGGGATTCTTTCTCCCTTCATCTCTCTGCCTTAGATAGATGGAAATTAAGGCTGCATCAGGACTAAAATTGTTGTCTCAAGTCAGCAGCGTCACAAATGGGCAAGCAGAGAGCAGCAGTCACCACCACATGATAGCTCTAGAAAAGTTACACTGGTTTGGCACACTGACTCTGGAACTCAAACGTCTGGGTTAAAATTCCAATCTTGAAACTTGCAAATTTTGACTGTGGATAAGCAGTTTAATGTTCAGAGTTCTCAGTTTCTCTGTTGGCACCATGGAGACAGCAATTACATCTGCCCACAGTGATGCCCAGTGGGCCAAAGGAGGCCACTGGCTTGTGCACGGAGCACAGTGTGGCACTAACACAGTCAGTAGCGCTGGTTTACTTTAAAAAGCCCAAGTTGTGCAGTTTGCATGTATACCTGTGTGTCTATTTCTGGAATCCTGAAAGTGTCAATCTCATTCCAGGACACACGCTTTAGCACCACAGGTGTCTTGACTGTCAAGAATCCATACTCCCCGACAGAGCTCCCAGGGAGGAAGTATTTTTGCATGCCCTGACTTCTCTCCGGACTTAAATGTACCTTAATTCATAGGTTGACCAGGACATAGAAGGAGGAAAAGAATCAGTATTTCATACATTCCTGGCAGAAGGACCTCACTGCTTTCCATACCCTGTAGCTGCAGACACCAGAGCTCTGACAGCTTTCAATTTGCACCTGAAAGGAGCTGCATGGTATGATGGAGTGTGTATGGTTACAGCTAAGTACAAGACATGCCTTGGTTTGCATTCATTAACTTCCGCCCTGATGTTTAAATAACTTGGGGAAGACCAACACAGGGAATAATCACAACCAAAAGCAGAATCTTTCATCTAAGGCATTCACAGCTCCGAGAAAGTTCCATACCATTAGAAAATTTAAAATGCAGAGAAACATTATGAGATAATTTTGCATAGCACAGAAATATTAATCACAGGCTGGGTTTGGTGGTACATGCTAGCAGTACCTGTTACTCAGGAGGCTGACAGTTACTGGAAGACAGCAAGTTTGAGGCCACCTTGGGCAACTTAGAAAGACTCTGTCTCAAAATGGAGATAAAAAGGGCTGGAAGTGCTACAGCAAACAAAAAAAACCCTAAATAGAATTCCTTTAAGCAATTCAGCAAGTTATTCTACCATAGTAAAATACTATTAACTTTGCCCAAATTTATTGTTCATTGCTTTTCTTACATTTCAATGTTTCTTCATTTTTTATTACAATCAAATAACTCAGATATCAGGTCTTTTGACCTACAATACAATATGGCAAATTGCTTTTGTGTTATTCACTTACCAAGTTTTCTAGGTTCTTTCTCAAGCTTCTGGACAGATTTCCCGGTAAGCCGTGTGAAATAAAGGTGAGGCTTCTCTTTGACCTGGCCCATTTGTGTTCTCTGTGTGACTGATGGAGTCACTGCCAAGTGTCACTGCCCCCTTGCAGACATGTCAAGAAAGAAGGCTGTGATCACCTAATTAGAGCAGGGCCGAGAGGGGAAAGCCCACGCTGGGTCTCCAGGATGCCTGTGATCAGCTATTACCAAAGTCCCCGGCTTCCATGCTGATGAAAATGTCAACTTCAGGAAGAAATGTCTGCACAGATCCCTGAAACACAAAGACAGAGGAACTTAGAGAAATATTTTTTTGAAAATCTAATTCAAGATCACTATGAGTATTAGTATGACTTTTGCAAAGAGCTATGAACTCCTAAAACATCTCTTTTCTCAACCCTTCACTTCCAGTGGTCACACTAATCAAATAATCACCAACTCTTTTCCTACATGGGCCATATGATTTCCATCAAAGATGTGAAAAGTCTGAACAGAATCCAGATTCCAAAGTATGGCTATTTGTATCCTCCCATTACTACTGTTATTATTAGCCATCATCAGTAGCCACTGTCAAATTCCTTTCCTTTCCTTTGTATCTAAACCACCCTGTACCACCAACATATTCGGTCAGGTAACATACAGGCTGGCATATGTCTGACTTCCTTGTGATGGAGGATGTTCCTTAAAACCACAGCATTATTTGTTTCTGGGTAGGAAAGTATCTGTGATACACCACATCAGGTTAGGAGAAGAGGCAACAAGGATACAGGACTACTTAGCAAATAATTTGATGAGAAGAATGTCTCCAACAAGGGTTTCTTTGAAGCTAAGTAGTAAGAGCTATCCAAGCACTGAAAGACTCAGGTACTCATTACAATTTATTCTAATTAAGTATGTTAAATATTTTGCTAAGTAGTGGCCATCTTAACTAGAGTAGGTTTTATAGTTTACAGTAAATGCATCTCAAAACAGATCATTCATTCTGCACCAGAAAATAGGAACACATGGATCTTCTGGCTACTTTATTTCACTGTTCACTTCATTTAGCAATTCATTGCCAGGAGGCTGGAAAAAAAAAAAAAGCCTTATAAACAAAATTTTCTCTACCCAGCAATGCCGGTACTATTTTTCAGCAATTATTAGTTATGTTTCAAGAACAACTTATCCAATACACTTCACTTTTCAGTAGGAAAACAGTCCAATCATTAGTTTCCATCCTCCAATTTACTCGGAAGATGAATGCAAATCTATAGGTGAGCAAAACAGAGAAACCCTGCGCATGTTGGCCACGACCCTGTCCCTGGTGCTGTACATCCTCTCAGGGATGCCTCCCAATTCTGCCACAAATAAAATTCATCAAGCACCTTTGTCCCGACAGCCTCAGTTTATCTGAGACTCAGCCTCAAGCTGTGTTTCCTGGAAAATACTTCTATACCAGGGAGAGCTTGGGAGCACATGCTGAAAACACTCAAGGATCTTCTTATTCCATGGATAATCAAACCCCATGTTTACACCAGCTTACAAAAACCTCACAAACTCTTGCCTTCAGAATCGGGACCTGACCTCTAACATAGGTCTCCAGCCTCACCCTGTTACAGTGCCCCTACACTACATGTCTCTTGGCAATCACTCCAACTGAAGTACCTAGTATTTTCTCTTTGAATAGACATGTCACTTTTCTTTCCTTTTTTTCTCCCCTCTTTCTGTGTTTCTTTCCATGCTTAATTATTATTCAATGTGTAGACTTTGGTTTCACTACCATATTTATTCCAGGATATATTCCTTTGATTCCCTAAACCTGGATCAAGCAACTTTTCCTCCAAGAGGACTCCAGAGTTCCCTCTCTGTAACACTTGATACATCTTTCTGTTTTCAGGAGCTCCAGTCTCTGCTGAGGGCAAGGTCCAGGTCTGTCTTCTCCATACTGTACCACTGGCCTTGCCAAATGCTAGGCAACAACAAATAGCTGTGGAATAGATGAATCAATGCATATAGCAGCCCTCAACACTCTGCAGGCATCTCTGACTGCATTTAGGAGGAAGACAGCTGAGTGACAGATACATGTTCAACTCAAAATTCTAGTCTTCAATGAAACAGATCAAAGGAATTGTGAAATGGGTGCTCATTGGTGGTGTTCAAAATAGACTCACAGAAGTCTTCTCTATGTAACAACCTGTAGTGGTTAGTGTGCAAGATGGAGGTGGTGCTGCACAGTCCCCCATTCGAAATATGGAAGCAAAAGAACATTAGGCAAAATTTTATTGTCATTTTTGCTATAGTAACTGCCCAGAAATCTTAAGGGAAAAAGTCACACATAATAACATGAAAAGGCAATGTACTAGATTTTTTAAAGAAATGACAGAAAAATAATAGAGATGAAAAATAACCCTGCCATACCAAATCCTTGGAGGATGGCCTTTATCATTCATTTCTGTTGCTGTGAAGTTCACAGACATGCATGTTTTTATAAACATGAGTAAAATATTTAGCTATCCAGGAAAAAAGAGTCTTTCATTTTTTTTCTTACACTTTACCAAAACAGTTTGTGTCAACCAAAAACTGGATTAAAACAAAACATCAAACAATGTTATACTTGTCTAGAACACTGTCATCATTTATCATTTACAAAAACATCAACATTAGCTATTTCAGGATTTTTAACGTATCTGTTCTGGAATAAGTCATTGTATCTAGGCAGGGAAAGTACATTTTGATATAGAAAAATAAAGCAAGGATATGATTTTTTATTTATAAGGAAATGCAGAGATTTCCAATAAAAAAATTTAAAAACTGTCAATAGATATTTAAAATGATTTATACAGGCCTTTATTAAAGAATGTACATTTTAGATGAAATTGCTTATATTGTCTCTTCTTGAACATAAATAATAACATTAGACCATATAATTAATGAACACTAAACAAAACCTGTTCATATATTCAATCACTAGAAACAGAAGCTTTGCTTTGTTTCATTTCATGGGCTAATAGTTCTGAAGGACATCTAATTGAGATCAGAATGTCTGATCCTTCAGACCAGATCACTTCTATCCAATGTGTCATCTATACAGTGTTTGGATCAAGATATCTGAAGCCCGGGGCCGGGGATTTAGCTCAATGGTTCCGGCGCCTGTCTTGCAAGCGCAAGGACCGGGGTTCAATCCCTGGTAACCACATACCTATACTGGGTGTGGAGACTCATGCCCAGCAGCAACCAGTACCACATACCACAGTGCCAGGCGTGGTGGCTCACGCCTGTAATCCCTGCACTCGGGAGGCAGAGGCAGGAGGATTGCTGTGATGAGTTGGAGGCTGAGCTCAGGGCCAGCCTGAACTACAAAGCGAGACCCTCTCAAAAAACCTAAAAAAAAAAAAAAAAAAAAATACATCCGTAGCCCTTCTACCATATACGGTTTCAATTTCAGTACAGTAACACAATTTCTGCACTTCTTCTTGGTGTGTATAAGCATTTCTACCTAAATTAGAGAGGACTCACATGCAGAACTGTAAAGTGAAAGAGATCTCAGGAACAAAACACGGGCAGGTAACTCAAAACCCTCACCTATCCATAGTCTGTGCAGAAAAGAACAAATGAATGAGGTCCAGCATGAGCAGAGAGCAAGGGGTTGCGGACTGAGGAGCCCAGAGAACAATGGCCTGGCTGGAAGAATGCTGGAGAGAGGATGGTGGTGAAGGACTGTTACATGGCCAGTGATTTACTTAAAAACACTCTGGGGGTGAAGGGTTGCAGGGCCAGGGGTGGGGGGAAAGGAGGAAAAAAAATGAGAATCAAGTCATGTCATATTCTGGTACAAACTCTCTATGTTGAATATGATAATAATGTGTATTCATAATGTACCAATAAAGATTTGAATTTTAAAATTTAAAAAATCCCATTCTGTCAGAGAGTTGATATTTTTCACTGCTATGCTACTGATATCTACCAAAAAGAACTACATGTGATCAAAGTGGCCTATAGTGGAGAACTGGCATGAGTTTCTGTGGCCTGGTAGAGTCATTCAAGGAGCAAGGACAGAATCTTCCCAATGCTTCTTGAAAGAAAAGCTAAATAGACTTATTTTCTGTCTTTATCATAGAATTGAAGTAACTCATTTTATTTATTGGTTTATACTATTGTTTTGCTACTGAATTCTTTATTTCTAATGTACTATTTGAATATAGGTATGGATAGTATTCTGGATGCAGCAAACAAAAACTGTGAGCAGATTACTGGATTCTAAGCAAATATGGATCCAGAATGTAGTATGTCTAGCTTGGCCAATAAGTTAAACAGGAGTTGGCTTGATAGCTGAAAAAAGATGAAGAAGGTAGAACTAGGGAATAAAACTTGAGTGGTTAGCCTCAGGTTGCTTCCAGTGATATTCCTTTCAGGGTGAAAGCAGTACAGATTCCTTGTTTGGGCTATTCTCTCTGTCTCTGTCTGTCTGTCTCTGTCTCTATCTCTCAGTTTCTCAAATGTTCGGATAAATAATTTTGGTTAGGTAACAAGAAACTTTAGAAAGAATGACTACATTTTGGTTTGTTTTCTGTTAGAATTAATGCTGGACGTCAATTTAAATCAGTGGCTTTGTATAAACCATACTTCCCTCTTCAGTTAATCTATTAACAATGGCTTTTTTTTTTTTTTTTTAGTTTTTTGAGACAGGGTCTTGCTTTGTAGTTCAGGCTGGTCCTGAACTGAGCCTTGAACTCAGCAATCCTCCTGCATCTGTCTCTAAAGTGTTGGGATCATGGGCATGAGCCACCCAAGTCCGGCATTGTGATATGTGGTACTAATTGTTCGTGGGCGTGAGTCATGACACCTGGCATTGTGGTATGTGGATCGAATCCTGGACCTTGTGCTTGCAAGGTAGGCACTGGTAGGCATTGAGCTAAATCCTTGGCCCGAGAATGGATTCTTTTCTCCGTGACAAGAGAGAAAAATCACATTTCAATTTTTTCCCTATGTAAATACCAACTGACCCAGAATTATTTATTAGGGAAAAATTATTTTTCTGCTCTTCTGAAGCACTAGGTTTGTCAAAAACCAAGTGACTCTGTATCTGTGAACTATCAGGACTTGCCCGCTAATTATCACTGTAAGAATTCTACACTGTCTTCTTCAATTTATAGTAAGTCCATGTCTGACTTTTTTCTTCTTTACTCTCCTTAACCACTAGTGACCTTTCAGCATATGTACATAAATATTAGTGTGTTGTTTTCTTTTAAAAAAAACCAAAAACAGGGCCGGGGACATAGCTCAATGGTTCTGGCACCTGTCTTGCAAGCACAAGGACCCGGGTTCGATCCCTGGTAATCACATAACAACACTGGGCATGGAGACTCACCCCAGCAGCAACCAGTACCACATACCACAGTGCCGGGCGTGGTGGCTCACGCCTGTAATCCCAGCACTCGGGAGGCAGAGGCAGGAGGATTGTGATGTGAGTTTGAGGCTGAACTCAGGGCCAGCCTGAACCACAAAGCAAGACCCTGTCTCAAAAACAAACAAACAAACAAACAAAAAATCAAGAACAAATACCATTATGAGTTTGACTAGAATTGCTTTGAATTTATAGACTAACTTGGAGAGGATGCACATCCTCATGAGGGGCATCAGCACAGAAATCAGATTCAGGAGGGGAGCGAGCCTCCTGGCCCCACTCTCATCCCCTGCACGGCGCCCAGGGCTCTGGCATTATCACAACTCTCCTGACACCACCGCTTGGTCCATGGGCTCCATGTTGACCACTGATGACTTCCTCGAACCCTCAGATGTGAGGCACACTATCGTGCGAATAAAAAAGTAAGTGGAGTGGAAGGACAGGCCCCCTATTGCTCACCCCACAAAATGTTCTATGACTCCTAGGAGTCGGAGGTCAGTGAAGCAATGATGTGAAAAGAGCCCTGGATGAGAAGTCCTAAGACTGGGTTTGGAGAAACCGCCAACTGGCGGATTCTTGTTAATTTGTTTTTAAGTCAAAGTCATTAAGCCAGAAAGCTTTAACATCTCTTCCTATTTTGAGTATAAAAGACAAACTCCAAGAATCAATGTGGCTATTTCCTTTAACACATCATGCTGTTGAAATGCCAACCAATGGACAGCCACAAAATTATTAAAAATAAGGAAGCCAGGGATGATGGCACACATCTGTAATCCCATAATTCTTGAGAGGTGGGGGCTGGAGGCTGGAGGATCCCAAGAGTGAGTCCTACCCAGGAAATGAGAGACAGAGAGAAAGAGAGCAAGAGCTAGCAGAACTTTTGAAAATCTAGCACAGGTCCGTATCTTATAAAAGGGACCCATAAAACTAGGCAGACTTCAATGTAGTTTTTGGAATCTGTACATAAGTTCATCAAATGTCTAAATCTTAGAGGCTTCAATTTAATTTTTTAAATAGTGAAGGTATAATTAGTAGCTTCCAATTCCCAGGCATCTTCAGGCTCATAACCCCAGTTTGAAAAAAGCAGGCAACTGGGAGACAGAGTCCTGACACAGAGAGGAGGGAGGCATGTGACTGACCATCCATTCTACACTTTCATGTAGATGGTGAGGGCCTGTGGTCCACGAGGGTTTACCAGCTTAGTAGTGAACTGGGACTGACACTAATCTCAGACTTGAAGGTTCAACCCTTTATTCACAAGAACCTTTGATCGCCTACTTTGCCCACTGATGGGGAGCAGACTGGGGCTCCACAAACTAACTGTGGCCAGGTTCCATGTTCTGTTCTCTGCTCCTATCCATACCTATACCTACTTGTCCCTCCATGGACTGCCTCATTTCCTTACAGGATAGGGTAAGTGAGGGTGCTGGGCACAACTTTGAAAGGACTTCATAACTTTCTTAAAAGAATAAATAAAGATGTAAATGAGTTCTAAAATTGTATGTTATATATTGTGAAATAGAAAATAGTCAAAGTGAAATAGAGTGAAGGGGGAAAAATAATGAGATCACAACAAAAAAGAAAGGAAACAAATTTTATGTATATAGGGGGGCAGTAGGGTAGGTAGAGCTATGGGAAAAAATGAGAATTAAGTTGTGTCTTACTTATACTGATACAAATCCCCATTGTGGAGTGCAATCATGATGTGTATATGTGATGTACCAATAAAGATTTCAATTTAAAAAAAAGAATAAATTTATCATCAGCTTTGGGAAGCAACTTTATTTTCTTCTTCCAGAAATCCTGAGAGCTATGCTATACTGATAAGTAGGAAGCTAGCAATCTCTAATTTTCAAATATTTATTCTTTCAAAAAGCAGTTTATTCAACATTGATGGTATCTCAATTTTGAAAAGGTTGCTGATAAGCTACTTAAATTATTTTCATAAAACAAATTAGATATTATTATTTTAAGCAGCAAGATATTTCCTATTGCTTTTAACACAGAGAAAAGCTGACAACTCAAGATGCAAGATTGAAGAACTCAATTCCTTGGCAGTGGAAAGAGGTTTTGGGTCATGATACAATTTTCAGGTTTTATCCTTGTCAAACATATTAGGCAAACCATGTCACTTAATTGTAGTTTAAAGTAATGTTTAAATACTAACTACTATATAATTATGATACATAAACATTACTGAATTGTCAGTTAAACTGGAGACAAAGATGTAACCTTGGAAAATCACAAGCTTTTCCTGGTCTCACTTTCTCACCTGTAAAATGGGAGAATTGAGATGGTTTCTAGAGTTCCCCGGATAGCCCATCTCCTATACATCTATCTACCTTCCATTCCATGTCATTGTGCAAAACAAAACAAAGCCACCACCATTGCTATGATTCCATAGGTATCTTTAATATTCAACATCCTACCTTTTATCATTTCAAGAATGTTTTGTATACTTGAAATTATTAAGGTAATTATCAATCCTTTACTAAGATTAAAAAACCCATATGCTACAAAAATCATAGAGAGTACAGCATAATGTTGAAATGGAATGGGAGGTTTGATACCACATGAGGTACAGCCTTGGGAATCAACGGGATAGAAAGGACAGGTGAGGACAGGAAGCATCCACGCTCAGAGAGTGAAACCCGAGTGCTCTGGACAGTGGGAGGAAGGACCATGGAGACCTTGTTATAACTCACTTTTTCAGAGACCTATAATTTTTGCAACTGGAAAACATCAGATATACTTATTAAGACCCAGCCCACTCGACCAAATTATTTTAAATTCTAGCTTTCTGAAAGTCCCTGAACATGGATCAGATATTCTTTCAGGTTTTAATCCTTTCCCCAAAATGGTTAATACATTAGTTATGACAACGGCATAAGGCTATATTCCCTACCAAATTAACTCTCCATTATCAGGTCTGTGAATACAGGGTCAAGAACAGGAACATTAATTCAACTGAAATTAAAATATTAATCGAGTTACAGTTCTGTACTTAGCTTTGAGAGACAGAACAAGGCAGTGATGGCAAACCTTTTAAAATTTTCAATGATAAAAGCAGCCGCAGCGGCATGCATGCCACAGATTCTCCAACACAGGAATAAGGCCAATAAATTATCCTTAAATGGTGTATGATAAATACCATGAATAATAAATGTTCGTTTTTAAAAATGTTGGAAAGATCAGGTTTTTGTTACAATGAGCAACTGTGTCTTGGATTTCAACTCATTTAAATGCCAGCTTTCTGACTGAGAGACCAGCCCTTCCAGCCTTCTGAGAAGTGTTTTGGGAAATGAGCATGTAGCATGTGAGGATGCTCAGGGGTAGCTAGCTAGGAGCTTTTGCTCTGCGGAGGATATAAAGGCTGCACTTAAGGACAGTAGGTGGGATCAGAAAGACGACAGCAGCTGAGCAGTGTTTCTCCTTCCATTTAATTATGACCAAGTAACTCAATTCTTCTGAGTTGAGATGTTTTTTCTTTAGAATACTAATAAAACATTTATAATGGAGTCCTGGCTATTGGGGTTCAGTAATTTTAAAACCAAGAGAAGAAGCATATCTTTTGTCTATCAGACTATAACAGAAGACCAGACTTGGCAGAAAGGATGAACTTTGTATGACACTGATTTTATTTCTACAGAATACTCAAGGTGAGGGGGAAGAAAACAGTTTTTTGTGTTTACACAAACTTTGGAGAAAAAAAATTACCTGTGATTAGAGGAAGTTCAGGTCTGCCAAAACCCAAAACAAACTGTATGGTGAAGTTTTTGTAACTTTAAATTTATTTGGATTAAATCTGTTAGCTGGTCTGACTGGACAAACTTTAGGAGCAAGAACTTTTAGATGTAAAGTTTTTCTGGCTGCATCAGTTTAAGGTGTCTTTTAAGAAAAGGATGGTTTTATTATATTTAAAAATTGAATTATCCTAGCAGTGTATCCCCAAGTTACTCACTTCAGAGCTGTGTAGTTTCCAGTCAAGAAAAGAAATAAAATTTTTCCAATTTATAAAATGAGTAATTATGGAATTGTGGACTTAGATCCTAAGAGAAATAAAAATGTTATGTAAACATTATATATATATCCAAGAACTTCATGAACTTTTAGAACCATTTCATCTTTTTATTTCCCAAATTCTGTCAAGCAGATATTATTATCTCCTTTGCTGGATAGTAACTAAGGCTCAGACAGATTAACCACATTTTCCAGAACATCCAGCAAGTACATAGTAGATCTGGGTTTCCAGTTATGGCTTCAAATGCCAACTGGCACCACCTCAGTGAAATAATGCATGTTCTTCCTAGATTTTTCCTGCCCTACTTCTGTGGACATGCATTATCTAGGGGTGGGTAACCGTGGTATCTCTGTCCAGTGATAGGGAAGAACAGAGGGAAAAGGAAAGGAAGTTGGGGATGAGCCCTGGAAATGTGGAAGCAAAAATAGCTGGCAATATTATACTTAATTTATCTGAATCTCGTTTTAGCTTGGAGCTAGACTCTTCAGGTAAACATGTTTGTTTTATATTTGATACTGAGATTGATTCTTTTTTCTCTAAAGTTGTAATGTGAAGTTTGAAAATTGGGATTTGAAAGCAGGAGAAAGCTATATTACTGTTATTTATGAGCATTCTGAAAGACTACTTTCAAACTTCCATGGTTGACTGGTAATAATAAAAGAGAAGTCAACTGTGTCAAAGAAAGGCAGTTGTGTGTGTGTGTGTGTGTGTGTGTGTGTGTGTGTGTGGTAATGATATGTCTGTTAATGTGAGTACTATATGTGTGCACATGCTGTGAGTGGGAGTTTGATGTGTGAAGTGGTATATGTGTGTCTATGTTCATTTTGATGATTGCATACATATGTAATGTGTACTTATGTAAAATACCATGCAGGGGAGAGGCCCAGCTAGGTAAGTAGGAGCGGCCTAATCAATCCCTCCATTTCTACTTTCTCCTCATAGGCAGGCATGGTGTCAGAGAGACACAGAGTCCTGCTGGAACAGTTCCAGTGATCAATAGCGGGACAGAAATCATAGTCAGATAATCATCAGAGCCTGTGTCCTCCAACCACCTCAAACCCACATGCCTTTGAGAGTAAAACAAACCTATGTAACTTCTAGAGTTTTGTCAAATAAAATCCATGCAAATATATTTAGATAAAAGCATGAGTATGCTATCTAGACAGTATGCTTGCTCTGAGCTGGCTTCTTCAGTTATCAGGATACCCAGCTTGCAAGGTTGAAATTACTATTCTCCATGATAGATGAGAACCTGGCAATGGCCACGGCCACATACTGGAGGTTGGGTCTGGACAGAAGCTACAAGAACTCTAGGCACAGTGGACCTCAAAAACAGTGTCAGGCCTGCATGGTATGGGTGACTCATCCCTAGAGAAAATGGCTCCACTCACAAGGGGGCCATGAGGTCCTACCGATAACACGTGAGAATGGTTTGAGAACATATGTGTGATTCTTCAGTGAAACTCCCCCAGATAGTTCTAGGGACACATCAGGAACTTAGGCCCTGCAGGAGCAGGTAGTAGTTGAAGTCAGAAAAACATGTACTAGTTTTACCAAATGATAATTTTTTTTCATGGTGCTGATTTTTTTAATTAAAATCTTTATTGGTACATTATATATACATTATCATGGCATTCATAATTGGGAATTTGTACTAGTATATGATACAACTTAATTCTCATATTTTCCCATTTCCCTACCCACCCTAGAACCCCTGTCTCCTATATACATAAGCTTTGTTTCTTCTTTCTTAATTACCATCACATCATTTTTCCCCTTTTTACTTACTCCTACACCCTATTTCCTTTTAAATATTTTCTATTTCACAATATCAACTATATGTACTAGAACTCACTTACATCTTCATTTTCTCATACCAGAGAAGATAACGATATTTACACATCTATGACCTATTTATTTCACTTATAAGGATATCCTAAAGGTACATCCATTTGAGTATAAATGACTCAGTCTTATCATTTTTCATGGCAGAGTAATACTATATCTATAAAAGAACCACATCTTCTTTATCCAGTCTCCAGCTGATGAGCACTTTGGTTGTTTCCAAGATTTAGCTATCACAAACTGAGCTGCTATAAACATGGGTGCACATATGTCACTGTGATATGAATCTTTTAATTCTTTTGTGTATATATCAAGCAGAGGAACAGCAGGGTCAAATGGGACCTCTAATCCTAGGTTTTGAGGAATTTCCACACTGATCTCCACAGTGGTTGTGAGAGTCTACACTCTCACCAACAGAGGAAAAGGGTTCCTTTTTCTCTGCAGCCTCACCAACATTTGTTGCTGGCTAATTCTGAGATAGCAACCATTCTTTGTGGAGTGAGATGAAATCTCAGTGTTGTTTTCATCTGCGTCTCTTGAATGACCAGTGATCTCTTTCACTGTGTACTAAGCTAAAATTAAAGTGGATTAGAGACCTAAATATTAAAATGGAAACACTACACCTGCTGCAAAACAGATTAGGTAAAACTTTTGAAGACACTGGCTTAGGGAAAGACTTCCTGAACAAAACCTCTATATCACGAGGACTGGCAGAAGAAATCAACAAATGGGATCTCATCCCATTAAAAAGCTTCTACACAGCAAAGGAAACCACCAACAGAGCAGAAAAGCAACCAACAATATGGGAAAGAATCTTTACCAGCTGTTTCTCAGACAAAGGGCTATTATGCAGAATATATAAAGAGCTTTAAAAAATCGGCCCACCCAAATTCAAAGACCCAGTTCAAAAATGGGCATCTGAAATGAACAGATACTTCTCAGAGGAAGAAGTAAAAGTAGCTCAGAAGCATATGAAGAAGTGCTCAACATCACAAATTATCATTTTTAAACAAAGCCAAGTTTGCCTTGGAAAAAATCAACAGATTAAGTATGTGGCTTCTAATAACACAAAATAGCATTTTTGTAGTCAGTGGATTTTTACTAAGGCTGGTTACAAATCAACTTGGAGGACATAGAATGATCACCTGTCAGTCTTCCCACTTACTCCCCCCATGCACCCGCTCCAGTTTCCTTCTTCCCCACTGTTCTCATAGCTTGCTGGCTCCATCCTGTAGGTGTCCTGGTATCGTGAAGGTTGTGAGGCTTTCTCCACTCGTGGCTACATCCTGGGGGATGCTAGTCCCTCCTAAGAGTCACATGAGTTCTTCAGATTATTTAAGAGTTTGTTTTCAGTGCAAGAATCATCAGGTGTTGATCTTACTAACGTGTGGACTCTGACTCAGTCTGGGGTGGGGTGCAAGAGTCTATGTTTCTATTAACCTCCTGCATTGTGCCCATATTGCCAATCTATGGCCCATGCTCTGCTCAAAAATGATCAGAAAGACAAAGACAAGCAGAGCTTTCTCTTGCTGGTTATTCGTTACCATTCCCAGTTTAACTTCAGATTACCAGGGGTTGGAAAGAAACCAAAAGGGTGAAAAAGATTCCAAATCCTATCCTGCCATACACAAGGAAGCAAATGATCACCTGGAAATCATGTCCAGGTACAAATATGATGCTGTTACAAGCAACCAGAAACCCTCTCCACTCCATCTACCACCACCACGGGACAGCAGTGACATGCAAAACTGGGAATGATGCTTGACACTTTTTCCCACTTTGGGCCTGTGTCCTGTGCTTCTGCCACCCCTCTAGTGCTGTCTTGTCTCTGCTCTGCAGCTCACCTCTGGTTGCTTCCATCAGTCTAATCAGGTTTGTAGCAGTCAATATGCAAGTTACAAAGGTTTCTCATCCCATGTTGTAAGTGCTGAGGCTGTAATCCTTGAAATCAAGACTTTATTAACTGTATTGCTATGGACTTATCTCTGTTCATAATTGTTAACTACAATAGCTAAAAGTGTGCACAAAAAGAAATGGATAAACCTGTAGAAAATGACTACACTCAGGGGCTGCTTAATGACCATATAAATCTTCCTGTTTTATGCATTAGGATGGTTTCTTCCCTTTCCTTAGAAGCCTTTCACTCTGTGATGGGTTTCCAGTGTCTCACCATCAAATGTTCCTCCTCCAAAGCAATTATAGTTTTAACATCTGCTTGCCGCTTTATTAGGCCACTGATGTTTAACCACACTTGTTTGACTCATTCCCATGTAGGTTTCTTTCAAAATGGGCCCCAAGCAGGACTGAAAGGAAGCCCATCTCCTGGGAAAAGAGATGGTATGAACTTCTGTCTTCTAATTTGTTTATAATTACTTCAGCAAGAGAAGAGGAATTTAACAATAATAGGTATTTAGGAGCTAAGGAAATGAGAAAAGAGAACTGGCTTAACACTAACAGTGGAAATACCAGTTTTGATTAATGTTACTTAAATTCAATTACCATGCAACTCAATAATGACCAGGATTGCACCTACATTTACGTGCCTACTCATGAAATACCTGATGTTAGCATACATTTTATTTGCTTCGCACAGTAAACTGCACTAAAGTGCAAGTGGATAGACTAAAGCAGCAAGATGAATGTCCCAAACCACATGAGACACATTTTGTGTGATTGGTGTCCTCATTCTTTTGGCAGTCTTTTCAATTATTTATACCACTCAGAATAATAGTTATTGTCCCATGTCCCTTAGGAATATCACCTGAACGTCCAGATCAACATCCAATTTCACAGCGAGACTCCACCACTGTGTGTATTTCTTCTAGTCTACAGCTATGTCCTTGGGGCCTCTGCACAGTCAATGCTCCAGCCCTGACCCTGGCTTCCTGCTGCTCATCATTCAGATCTTTGCTTCAGTTGCCCTCTCTCCTCTTCCTCGTCTCCCTAAGACTTGATTCAATCTTGGTTTTATAAGTTCCTTACAACTCATACTTGCCTATTTTAAAATTTTTATATTCTACTGATATTACTTGCACATGTATTCCCTCCTACACAGTGAGTTACTTGGGAGGAAGGAGCTAGTAGTTTTGTTGTTTTTGTGATACTGGGGATGTAACTCAGGCTTTGTTTCTACTAGACAAGCACCTTACTACTGAGCTATAATTTTATCCAATGTTGTCTATTTCAACAATGTTTAACCCAATATATGGTCTTTAATGAAACCCAGTAAATATGTGTTGAAGGAATAAGTGAGTGAGCAAATCTTTCTTACCTGCTCAGCGCAGACAACACTGCTTCTTCCTTAGCGGCGAAAGGCAGTCTGGCTAGACTAAGTCACTTTCAAGACTACTGTGATTAGTGTCCAAGACTGTGCTAAACTTCAGCCAATTTCCTCTTCTCTATAAAGCATTGGTTTTGGCTAGATGCACAGTGATTTTTAATATTACTGGTATAATGAAATCTTCACTATGGTTTTACTGTGAGACTGGAAGTATAGAGCAAACTAAAATGCCTCTGCTTTATTGTACAATGCAGTGCAGTTTGAATACTATGAAAACAGGTTAGAAATTAATTCCATAATTAAAGAGCAGGATTAATTAAAAGCTCATGTGTCCAGAGTTTTCTTTTATTCTCTTGCCATCTTGGTAAGACATCACTGTAGTATGTGGTCTATAGTAAGTTCCTTGGGAAGTCAAGTTAGTAGCTTTCTAACCCCATCCTGATCTTCATCCCCAATCCACTGATCTTAAAAAAAAACTGACTTTAAACTCTAAAGAAGTTGGAAGACAGAGCACTGAGATTTAATTCATTTCTGGAAGAATTAAGCCTTCTTCCTCTCGCATATACAATAAGCTTTAACCCTTTTCCTTAAACTCTAAGTCAATCCAATCCGACAAGCTGATGGACATCCTGTATGTACCTAGAATTATATCAGGCCAATGTGCTGTCACGAAGTGACTATAAAGATGTATAATGTTGCCAGTTATTAAGCAGCTTCAAAGTGCACTTGTAATTACTCCCTTAGGGGCTGGTACTAAATGCTCCCATAAACTCACATTCTTGCCACTAGTTTCTAGGCCCTTTCATATGCATTAACACTCTATTTCTTCATTTCTGGCCCTGAGCTCTCTTTGTTCTCTCTTTGGTTCCAGAACAGGAAGAATGTGCCACTGGAAATAGACATCATAACCTACACAATAATCTCCACAATGAACCAAGGAAAAACCTACAACATATTTGTATTATTAAGTAAAATTCTCAAAATATAACCCAACTTGTTTTATTATTCAACTTTCCTGCTGTCAGGACAAGATATCTGACACCCACAACTTACGGGAGGAGAGTTTTATTGTGGCTTACCGTTTCCTATAATTAGCCGGTTCACAGTGGAAAGGTATGATAGAGGAAGCTCAATCAATGGTAGCTGGGAAGGGGAGCAGGTCAAGAGGCCAAGAAGAAAGGGCCAGGACCAGATATAGTTTCCAAGGTCATGACCCACTTCTTTCAACTAGACCCCACTTCCTTAGTAGCCCATTCAGCTCTGAATTCATCAATGGGTTAAAGATTGATGAGAGTAGTATCCTCAAAGTCCAATTGCTTCACTAGGAGTCTCTTAACTCAGTCAAGCAGACAAGTAATTATCCAGCATGTTTATGCAGCAGAATCTGGGAACCCTGAGACAGTCTTTCAGACATTGATGGAAGTATTACCCTCAATTTCGTCTTCTATAGCCTACTTTTAAAATCAAATATATACTGTAAGTTTAGGCTTTAGCTTAAAAGCCGTATAGCAAATAATTGATAAAGCATGCCTGAGATTAATTTCTTGGATTTCTCTTTCCATGGTTAGCTGCTATAGAAGTGACTAGATGGGGATTAACTTCACCAGATTTTTTTTTTTCAGGTTTTTTAGTTGAGACAGGGTCTCACTTTGTGGTTCAGGCTGGCCTTGAGCTCAGCCTCAGACTCACATCACAACAATCCTCCTGCCTCTGCCTCCCGAGTGCTGGGATTACAGGCATGAGCCACCACGCCCGGCACTGTGGTATGTGCTACTGGTTGCTGCTGGGGTGAGTCTCCACGCCCGGTATGGTATGTGGTAACCGGGGATCGGATCGAACCCGGGTCCTTGCACTTGCAAGACAGGCACTGGAACCACTGAGCTAACTCCCCGGCCCACACCAAATATTTTTTGATACTTCTGCACAGTGAGGTGAACCAAGGATACAACTTTAATTTGAGTGTCAGAGTCTTTTGTGGACTTTACAAGTCCTTTAAAGTTATATAAATATCAGCATCCATTTGCATGGGTACAAACTAGAATCAGCTGTAGAAGGAAAAGAACATTGGGTTTCTACTTGGCAGGCTTCTCTAACACTCTTACTGAATTTATGCATGCTGTTGCCTCCTAGTTTATATGCACTGAAGGGGTGATGCAATGGCGGGGGTTAGTGTACAAACAGCATTTGAATGAGGCATTTGTAAGTCCAAGTCTCCCTCTTTTGTATTTGTTCCCTTTTTGTGGACAAGTAAATCATCTTTCGCATTTTGATGGAAATGTAAATTTGGTTGCAGCTCCTTTGTAATAAGGTGGTGATTGGCAGAAAGAAGAGCAATGGGGTTTGGGGTCTCTGGAGAGGTGAAGATTGATGGGGAAATAGGAAATCTGAATTTTAAAAAAGGTACCAGAGTAAGTGACACACAAAAGCAAAAATTGTGGTGGTACTACAATAGTTAATAGATATTAAAATATCTGTAGACTAATTTGGCCAAAAATAAAGGAAAGAAATTTCCGGAACTTGAAGCTGGTTGGGAGCTAAAAGTGAGAAGTGATAGCCAGCAACTAATATCTGGGAGAAACAGTAACTCAAAACCTAGATGATATGATATATGCGAGTGGTGATCAGATTTGAGTAACTCCTTTCAAGAAAATGTCATCATGAACTGAAACCAAGCAAGATGCTTAATTAGAACGGGCACCATTTTACCAGAAGGAGCCAGATTTATGTCTGGGATGTATGACTGAGTGGAGCATTAATCACTATAGTTCCTACTAAGGTGAGCATAGATCTGGTTTGGTGAGACAGGAAAGATACTGTCCTGCCCTGGCTGCTAGAATATGATGAAAAATAGTAGGGTTTTCCAAAAATGGCTGACTCAGTGTCTGATAGGGAAGTCAGGTTTAGATCTTGAGATATTAGCTAGGTTTAAATCTAAGATGTCTCTCCTATGGAGATAGGACCTGGGGAGAAATGGGCTGGTGGTCACTGGGGGCATGACCTAGAAAACTGTTTTGTTGTTGTTGGTGGTGGTGGGGTTTTTTTGTTTTGTTTTGTTTTGAGACAAGGTCTTGCTTTGTAGTTCAGGCTGGCCCTGAGCTCACTATGTAGTCCACACCAGCCTTGAACTCACAGCAACCCTCCTGCCTCTGTCTCCTGAGTACTGGGATTATAGGCATGAGCCACCAATGCCTGACACTGTAGTATGTGGTACTGATTGTTGGTGGGAGTGAGTCATCACACCTGGCATTGTGGTATGTGGTTACCGGGGATCAAACTTCAGACCTTACACTTGCTTGCAAGGCAGGCACTGGAACCACTGAGCTAAATCCCTGGCCCTAGAAGAGTGTATTCTTGTCCTGAACTCATCCTTTTTCTCTCTGCCTTCTGGCTGCCCTTGGATGAGCTTTCTGTACCATGCTGTTTCTGCCTTAGATACAACTAATCATGGACTGAACCCACTGAAACTGTGAGACAAAATAAATTTCTCTTTCTTTAAGTTGTAGGCATTGGGTATTTGCCTAGCAACAGGAATCTGACCAATAATGCACACACATACTTAAGTAAGTACAACATAAGGGAAATATTACTATAATGCATTTTATATGAAGAATTATGCCAGTCTTTTCAGCTACTTTTCTAATTCCTAATATTCTTCCTCTTCCCAAAAGGAAAAAGACTTTATACTAGACCTTTTCAATTTAAGGGAAATTCATCTAATTCTTGCTCTATTCAGCTACAATCACATTTTTATGTTTTCCATTTGACAATGAGGTCTTTAGTCTTTTCAAAGAAGTGCTAGTCATCAGCTGATTTGTAGGAAAGGGTACCTGAAGGAGGATATATCAGGTAGGCATTTGGGACCTCCCCAAAATCCTACTCACTCCATCTTCTTTCTTGCTTACAGACCTCCACATCTGGCCTAACATCTGTTTCTTCAGGAAATAACTCAGGGAGTTTGCCTCTACTGACAGCCAAACTCCAGGCTAAATCCTAACTCATTTCACCCAAGAGTATGGTCCTGTTCCTCTTGCTTATGGTTTGCAAAGGACCATTAAGGTCATTGTAATGGAAGATCTAGGGGACTTCTAGGAAAGGTTTCCTTACTGCTAAAAGAGATGTGTATGAAGACATTAGTTCTTCTCCTGAATGAAGTTGTATATGCATGTGAATGAAGAGAAAATAGCTTCCACCATAGGGAGAGCTACTCTGAGGACAAAGACAGAACATAAGGGTTGGCAGAAGAAAGTCTGGGTCCTGCATGACATTTTTCAAATAAATGGATTTAGCAATCCTGGATTTATTTTATGGAATACTAAATTTTCTTATATTTTAAGCTATTTTCCATTGGGTTTTTTTTTTTTTTTTTTTTAGAGCCCAAAGTATTTTTACTAAGACATGTTATTGTTTAGAAATGTCACTGCAGATTACTCTATCAAAACATACCCATGATGGGGTTATGTAAAGGGATGGTTATTTCCTCCTCTCTTCATACCAGATTTTTCTCCTAGTTTCTGGAGGTGATTACAAGGTTGTTCTGATAGCTACTGATCCCAACTAAGACTTACATGGGCTTTTCCTGAAAAATCTTGGAAAAAAGAATCATCTTACTTGATTGAATACTATCTTTTCATTGCCTTGTGTCTCATTAGGTCCAACTCTTTATCTTCCATCCGTCTTCAAATTCTAAGTGTTAAAGATTCAGTGCTCTTGTCTACTATCCTCCTATTCTCTCCTTGCTACCTGATGACAAGGATCTGTCTTTCCAGCCAGCCACAATGTGGTACAATATTGTGCCTATCAGTGGCTAAACCACTCAGAAAAGAAGAGGAGAGAAGAGGGGAGGGGAAGCAAGGAGAAATGATATGTGCAAGTGCCTTAGAGCCACATGGAAAAGAGATAGGAAGAATGAGGGGATGTGGAGACACTGGAAAGGGTGAGAATGAATGCAATCAAGAGTCAGAAATATTGTTAATAAGCAGTGGCCAGACCTCATGGGATATAGCTCAAAGCCTCTATCATGACAGAGGTGACTGTGATGATTCAACAATATGGTCAATCTTTTCCCAGTTTTATATACTGGAGGACAACAAGATAAGAAATATTTTATTTGGTTGCATAAAAGTAATACACCATAGTAATCTATGTACATAACATGTTATTTGTGTCTAATTACTATGCCACTCTATACCAGCTGTGCCTACATTAAAGGTAGCAGGTTTTATTTGATGTTTTGGTTCTTCAGACTTCATCAGGTTATTCTGAGTCATTGTCATCAGGTAAGATCATATAAGGCACTGACTCATAACTTTACAGACTAGTAGAGGTCACTCTCTGCACCACAATTTATGTACATTTCCAAGCATCTCTTGTATTCCTTTACTTGTGGAGGAACTTTCCTTAAATTTTCAACCCATATTGCCTTTACAAGTATAAAACTTCAACAATTTAATTTTTGTTATACCAGGGATCCTCCATGGCTTCAAAGGATGCCTCCTTTTTATTTGACAGCCACTTACATGTCACTTACTAAATGCCAGGCATTGCACCTAAGTGTTTCACAGATACTGATTCATATTATCTTTTTAACATCTTTTTTTTTTTTTTTTGAGACAGGGTCTCGCTTTGTAGTTTAGGTTGGCCCTGAGTTCAGCCTCAAACTCACATCACAGCAATCCTCCTGCCTCTGCCTCCTGAGTGCTGGGATTACAGGTGTGAGCCACCATGCCCGGCACTGTGGTATGTGGTATTGATTGTTGCTGGGAGTGAGTCTCCATATCCAGTATGGTGTGTGGTTACCGGGCATTGAACCCAGGTCCTTGTGCTTGCAAGACAGGTGCCAGAACCACTGAGCTAAAGCCCCACCCTTCACATCTTTTTAAGATACTGTGGCACACACCATGCCCATCCACATGCCCTTTGTCCATTCCCAGAACAGTGACAGTTCCATAAGGACTGACAATAAGAACCACTGATCCACAGAGAAAGAGCTCAGTTTCCCCATCCATTACAATGCTTCCTCGAAGGTCCTTAATACAGTTATGTCCCCAGTGTTATTAATAAGGGCCCCCTCCCCATGCTTCCTTCATGAACTTCTCTCTCTCTCGTTGTCTCCTATGATCTTACTCCTCCACTTGGATTTCTTGAGATCGCTGCTCAAAGAAGTCCCTCACACCTAAGTCCTTGCTCAGGGTCGGCTTTGGGATATACCCAAACTGCAACACTAAGCTCTGCTATTACCTTCCTTTATAGACAAATAAAATAGGACAAAGAGTAGCTTAACAGACTGCTCGAGTTCATCCAACCAGTAAGTGGTGAGTTCAGAGTCTATATTCTTAACCACCACCCTATGCTTCATACCTTGTAATTTGGTGAGGAGGTTCATCTTCCATATATACATATCATTCTCAAAAATATAAACAGGGGTAGGAGTTTAGCAAACTCTTGGTCAAACCTTGTACATAGTTTGTTTTTTTAAATAAAGTTTTATTGGAAAACACCCATGTGTAATTGTCTCCATATAACATGTGGTTGCTTTTGGACTACAATGGCAAATGGAAACTATGTGATCTGAAAAGTCTAAAATGTTTCCTGTGTGCCCTTTTTTTCAAAAACTGTTTGCTGACTTACACTATTTCTTCTTAAGCAAAATCTTTCACAAGTGGAATGCCTTTACCAAGTATCACTGGGATTCTCAGAATACACTTTGACTTTTGGGTGGAATGCTCTAAATGTCTACTCAATAAGCATGTCTTGCTTTGCTATTCTGGATGAGCCCAGGGATTGCACAAATGTTCAAACACTGAGCGTGTGGCTTGTTCTGATTTGAATCTGTTTCTCCTTTCTCAGGCTTGTCACGTTTTTAAGGGATGTCCCTTTCCCAGTAATGACTACAGAGTATCAGGCATGCTTACCTAACTGGATTAGTCCTGAAGGAATCTTGTGCAGGAAACATGCATAACCACTATAAGACGAGACTGATTCATTTTTCTCAGGTAAGAGAGATTGTGGTTTAGACGATTCCATGGGAACATTATAAGAAGTTTGGTAGAGCTGTTAGGTTCAATGTTTATTTGGTAATTTTATTTCTATGGTAATTTCTGCTGTGCCTGGCACCACAACATTGCTTTATATATTTACACCCAGGTGTCAAAAACATTCTTGACAGCCATTCACATCAAAGACACCCATTTGCTATTCTAGGCAGTCAGAAAGATTCTTCATTATGCATCAATTATGCCAATCTACCAATCTGGAACTGTTTCTTCTTTCAAGAATCCATAGCAACACTGTGTAAATCATTAAGGAGGTTGATTCTGTTTAGACACATTTTGATGTTTCCTTCTAGTCAATGCTTTGAGAAAATTCTAGAATATATACCGTTTTAGAAATCAGGGAAAATGGCCATGTGGAAATGAATGAAAATGTACAAGTCAGATAGGACCTTCCATATAAATTTTTCCTTTGCAGTCATGTTCAATCATAACTGTTTATATGTTATACACTTATGGATGAGGCCTTCAGATAGTGTAACATGTACTTATTAATCAGAACTCCATTATCATTTAGTAGGTCCAATATATTGAGAGAGGGAACCTCACACATACTTAATCCTTACAACATCTGAGAACAAATTTCAACCAAATAGGCAACTTGTTTGGGGATCAGGTGGAAGCAACTCCTTCTAGAGGATACTGATGTTCCTCCTTTTGGGAGGTTTTGATGGTAATCATGACTGAAACCAATGTCAGTCATCAAGTCACAGTGATCAGGATCATTATGTTCCACCTTTCTCTGTGCAAGTGTTTGGTCAGGTAGCTTTCTGGAAAGTGTACATAACATGATAGTCACAAAATTACCAGCTGCTGGGGATTAGAAGGGAGCTGGGTATGGTCATTAATTTTCAGGATAGCAGCAGAAGACAACAAGGGAAGAGAGACAGAAGTGTCACCAAGTCACCTGAGCTTTTTGAACTGAGAAGAGTCCTCTCTCCTCACTATCTCCCATGTGTTCTGATGCCCTTTACCTCCTCCCATCTGCTACCCAAGGTATGTGTCACTGTGTTTCTATTGCTCTCACAGTGTCTGCTCAGTCCTGAACACACTGTGCAGACAAGGCCACGGCCATGGCTGTCCTTCCTGGGAGGTGCTCACTGCCTGTAGCCAGAGCTTGTCAATCATCTGTGAGAGCTGATGTCCCTCGGGCATCCAAGGTACTTACTGCTCCAGAGTTTTAAAATGACAGGATTTGCACACCAGCTTTCCTTCCTGCATTTATATTCCAACCCTACAGTGCCTTCCCAAAGTGACCCTCTTATTATATTTTTGGGCTTTGTTTTCTGGTCTAGTTGTTACATCTCTTCCCCTTTTTACATTATTCATACTTCTTGCTTTTCATTTAGTATTTTATTTTAAAATTTATTCATGTTTTTATAGCCATTTAACCCTGCTTCTTATCTTGAAAAATGACTACTCTGGACTAACTATAAGAAGGAAATAATAGCAGTACAGCACCTTTTATTAAAAAAGAGTTCCTAAATTATTTTTGTTTTCAGTGGCTGAGATTGAACTTGCTATTAGATGTTCTCAACCTTGATGGCACAATGGCACCATCTGGGAAGCTATGAAACATCCAGATGCCTGTGTCTTACCTCCAGAGATGCTGTTTTAATTGGCCTGGGGAAAAACTTGGGCATAGGGAGTTTTAAAAGCTCCCCAGGTGACTCTAATATACAGCCAAGGCAGAGAGTCATCGAGAGGGCAACACTGTGCGACGAGACTGTCTGGGAGTCTGGGAACCCTCCACCTCCTCTTTCAGCACGGTAGTCCTTTAAACCAAGATCAAGTCCTTGATTGTCGGTCGGTCGCTGTGGAATCCTAGGCAGGCCTATCCACCCTGCTGAGCCTCAGTCTTCTCACCAGCAAAGGCCTGACCCCAATCTTGACAAGGTTCTGAGGCAGTTTGTCAGACCATGTTCCCAGGTTAGAACACTTGGCCTGCGTAGCACTGAGTCTGGGGAGACTCAAGAAAAACGGAATGAAATGGAGCCGTTCATGGCGCCTGTGGCCATCTACGCAGGCATCCTCTATCAACTGCCAATATTGCTCTGCGTGGACACCAGAGAAGGTACTTTGTAGGGCTCCAGACCCCTTCTTTCCAGCTTCCAGCTTCCAGTGGTTGCCAAGAAGGTATGCAAAATGTTATTGATGCATCTTGACATCCCTCCACAGTCCTCAATGCCCTGTCAACTTCCTCTCTTCCCACAGTGATGTAACAGGTTCCCACATCAGCTGTGCATTTCTTCTGCTTCTGTGCTCTTGGCGTTTTGAACTCCCACAGTTCCTTTCTTTCCTCATCCACTAAAAGCCTGCTTCTTCCTTGGACTTAGTTTTCTTGCATCCCTTTCCGGACCCTCACACAGCAGTGTGTTCCCCATCTCTACAGGACACAATACTTCCTGAGTGCTGCTCATGTTAGAAGAGACAGCCAGATGCCTGGAGATAATGTAGATGAGACTGGACGCCAAGACCCAGACGGGATGACCTCAGTGTCAGCGAGCTAGCTGCCGGCTCAGTCCTGGGTAACATGAAAACTGTAAGCATCACCAACGTCTTCCTCCCTGCATGGTTCAGACTATGCTGTTGCTTTAACACTGGTTACATGCCTGTTTTATTCTTAAACTTTGGAAATCCCAATGTTGGCTACATCTGGGTTTCCTGGCAGCAAATCCCATCCTGGCCCTCACCCCAGCCTTTCCACCCCGGGGCTTCTTCTTCAGAAGCCTCCAAACTTCCCTTCCTTCTCCAGAAGCCCACATTCCAGCAAATTTTCATAGCCTGCAGGGAACCCTGAGCTGCTCCAAACAAATATTCTCCTTCCTCTATTCATCCAATTAGTACGACATGTGCTTGCTTCATTTCCTGCCACTGCAGATTTCTGCAGATTCCAAAGCCCATGACTAGAGGTATAAGTTGCCCCTGAAAACAAACTAGAATTTCATCTCTGAAAAGAGTTTTTTAAATATCTTCTCCCCATACTTTTTCTTCCCTGCCTCTACATCCCTAATTTTTATGGGATGCATAAGGACATCGGAATGTGGGTGGACATTTCTATTTTCTCAAGATAAGCGTTGCTTACTGGGAATGGGAAAGAGCAAAGAGTGACAGGATTTTGATCGAGTATTTCCTACTTAAAAGATAATTCCAGGCAAATAGACTTCTCTTACACTTCTTCAGAAACAAGTTGAACATGTCCATATTGTTGTTTCAAATTTTGATGCCCTAGAACATTTTTATCCCTTGAGGTAGTCTTCTGCCTAAGTACAAATTGCATTCTCAGAGGGCATATTTTTCAGAACAACCATAGTAACTTTATCCATAGTAAGGTTTATGTGCCTTCATCCTACCTTGTCACTATAGCTAAATTCAGTATTATTTAGACATTCACTAATTCATTCCTCCTCAATCATTCATGCAATCAGTAAATATATACTGAGTTACATACTGAGTTACACTTATGTGTCAAACACGTGCTAGGCAGCAGAGACACAATGAGGAACAAGAGGCACACAGACTCTGAGCCATGGATCTTTCATGCAAGGGAAGGGAGTCAGATAGTGAGTGAAGTCACAAGATGATTATAGGTGAGAATAACTGCTGTTACTTTGAGATGTCTACTTTAGGTAGTTAGGGGAAAACATTTTTATTGTTTCCAACTAAGATTTGGAGAATGAGAATAACTAGACTTAAAAAAAAAAAAAAAGGAGTGAGGGTAGGGAGATTTCTAAACAGAGGGGATAGCAAATGTAAATGCCCTGCAGCAAGAGATAGCGTTTTACATCTGAAGGACAGAAAGGGGACCAGTGTACCTGAAGCCTGTAGAGCCAGCTGCTCTGGTAGAAGGAAGGGCGGGACTCTGCACTTTCTTTTTTTTTTTTTTTTTGAGACAGGGTCTTACTTTGTAGTTCAGATTGGCCTCGAACTCACTATGCACCCCAGATCAGCCTCGAACTCACAGCAATCCTCCCACCTCTGCTGGGATTGCAGGCATGAACCACCATGGCCGGCATGTGGTATGTGGTTATCCAGTGCTGTACTTGCAGACATCAGTCACTATGCCTGGCATTATGGTATGTGGTTACCAAAGATCACACTCAGAATTTGTGCTTGCCAGGCAGATGCCAAAACCACTGAGCTACATCTCTGGCCCTGCACTTACTTTCTGATTTCAGACCTCTGAGGAGTCTGTGTACATCACAATTCCCCTGCTTTGTCTGAATAGATGAATATTCATTAATCCAGGAGTGCCTGTACTGTAGACATTTCTACACTAAACTACTCCTGGCAAAACCACAATGTTCTACTCAGAGTGACTAAAAATCTTTACCTCGTGAAAACTCCTCACAACTAAAACAGCGTTTTTACCAAAGTGAAGGAGTCAAACCCCCTTCTGATACATCATTGGGTTCCATACAAAGCCAAATCTGAGTTACTATAAACTCAGGTTCTGACCTTGGATTATGCAGACTCTGAATATGCCCAGTCTTAGAGGAATAATGAGCATGTTCTTAAAGGCGATCATTCAATTCAGATAATCTCCAGGACAACAAAGATGCCACATACTGCAATAAGACAGAGCCAGTTTTCCTTCTTTTGTATCTCTTGGATCTTTTATCATGCAACAAAATATGTTTGTGAGAAAGACCAAAGCAACATCAAATCTGACTCACAACAAGGCCCTGCATTTCAGCTTAATACACTATTCATGTAAACATCTGGCACAGTCACTGACAGATGCTCAATTTAGTGATAATTATTATTGGACACAGAAGATCAATCCCAGCTCAATTCTAAGGATTTTAAGTGTTCAAAGGACAAAGCCCTCTTATATTCTGCCCAAACAAAATCGACATTTAGAATACGGAGGAAAAAACCAGAGTCAGGTGTGGCAGTGCACGCCTGCAATTCCTGTACTCTGAGAGGCTGAGGCAAGAGCATCACAAGCTTAGCTAGAGTAACTTGGCAACTTAGTGAGAGTTTGTCTCAAAAATTCAAAGAAAACATAAGAGGGCTGGGGAACAGAGCTTAGTTCAAAGGTCCTAGGTTCAATCCCCAGTACTAGAGTTAAAAAAGGAAAAGAGTAAATAGGAAATTACAACTTTCAAATTTTGTGCAAATACATTATCTTTCGAGATAAAAATGTTCTTGGTTTTTCAAAACAAAGTAATTATGATGCCATCATTAGACATGCTTTTGTTTACTACTAACTTAGGTCAGAAGTTAATAGTATCTTAGTTAGACTAAAAGGAATTTAAAAGCCCAACTGGGTTTTAAAACTGTAATTTGTCCTATTTGAGAGCTTACTCAATGACAGCGTCAATCAACTTCATTCAGGATGGAAAGTGCTCGAGTGTCTCAAAACGTTTTGGTGGAAGGTAAAACAAAAACAACATGATTACTTTAGGAGTTGGGCTCAGAAGAAAAATGCTGGGCACACCTGGCTTTCTCTCGGACCTCTTGTCTATAGCTGTGGTGTTCAGGTGCCAGCAGCAAACTTGCTCTGTGGGAAAATGTGACGGATGTCACAGAGTCTTTCAGGAGCCTCACTTGGAGGGTGTGGGTTTAGCGATTCAACTCTTGATCCTCTAGTGAGGGAACAAGTGGTTATACCACAAAGAACACAGGAAGGCACACAAGCCAGAAGTGAGCCCAAGGACCTAGTCATGCTATTTTACATCCTGTTTGGGCTGGGACATACAGGAAGGACAAGTGTTGCCCTTTAAAGCCAGAATTATGTGTATTTTCCTTCACTACAACTTACAGTGATTATTTGTGTCCCTCTCTAGTTCACTGGAATAAGGAGCCCTGTTCAAGATTAAATAGGAAGTGTCTGCCAAAGACTCATGTACCCAGGACTTGGTTCCCAGTGCAGCAGTGATCACAGGTGGGGCTTCGGGAAGATGGTTGGATCATAAGGGCTTTATCTTTATTGATCCGCTGATGAAATGGTGATCTGACGGCATTATTATAAGGTGATAGAAACAGTAGGCCGGGCCTAGTTGAAAGGAGTGGGTCACAGGGGCATGACCTGTGGATAATACCCAGTTCCTGGCCCCTCTGCTCCAGCTTTTTCCTTCTCTCTCTGCTTCCAAGTTGCCAAGAAGTGAACAGCTTTGCTCCAGCACCACAGTAATGTATGCAGTAATGGCTTCACCTCAGCCCCACAGCAATGGATCCAGAAAACTCTGAAACTGGGAGCCAAAATAAAGCTTTCCTCTTTTAGCTTCACTTTCCCAGAAATTTTTTCAGAAACATAAAACGAACACAGATGTTTCTAGATTTTCATCCCTCCATCGAGAAATCCCTCTTATATCCCTCCATTTCTCGAGAAATACATGCTGAATGAATATGTTTAATCTTTAAGAAACTTTCTCATATTAGGACTAGGTTGGCTATCTCTAGGTTAAGGTCTTGACAAGAGAGAACTTTCAGATCACACAGCATGTCCCTGTTTATTCCAACAAGAATGGAAATCATGCATTCTCGGCAGAGCCTGCTCTGAGAAGGCAGGTCAGGGTAGTAACTGCACCCACAGCCCTGTACATGGCTCCTCGCACTTCGCACATCACCTAATATCAGGACTTCTCCACATTTTTCACCCCATGTCGTTCATGCAGAGAAAGATCACAGTCAACTGAGATAGACCACAGAGACTGCTTGCAGCAGAAGAGACTTGTTCAAAGGATCCAAGTGCTCCAGGCCCCACTGGCCTGTAGAGACATGGTACAGTTCTGCCAGAAACACATTCTGACCCATCCCACAAGCCCAGTGACTGGGACAGCACTGTGGCCAAGACATATGCCTTATTTAGTGTAAAACTTAATTAGCAGACAACTATGACTTTCAATACAAAGCCTAGGACCCAAGTGCAGTATCTTTCCATGCTACTCCATCATCGCCCTCTGCTTACCCAGGCATAGGATAAAGATCATCAGTCCTTAGACAGGTACCATCACCTGAGGCCCAGAAGGGCCAGGAAGGGCAGGCTAGCTGGGGCCTCAGGACAGATTATACAAAGAAATCTGAAGATATACACACTATTGCTATGTTCACAACACTTAATGGTTTACGGCAAGTTTTACTCTATCACGTATCAGTTGATAGAAATAGCATAGTCCAGAACCAGCAGAGTAAAAAGTAAATAAATAAACAAAAAGTCTGTGTAACTGAAATGTATCTAACACAGTCCAATAATCAAAGCTCATATCCATTCTGCTTAAATCCTCAAATATTCATTTTGAATCAACTTACTTTTCACTTACAAAACAGCTTTAACAAACTTAGCTCTGACTTAAATCACTAAAAGACAGGAGGTGCTAGCGATGGCCAGCAATGGTAAGTGACAGGCAAAGGGAAAAGACAATGACACACAAAAATCTGGTCCTACCATCTGGTCCTACCTACCATCTGCAGGTACCTAAGCTGATCTTGAGCAGATCACTGTATCAGTACAGGACTCTATAATAACTGATATTAACATGAATTGATGGAGACTTCAAGTCAAGAAGAGGTTAAATTGTGTTCTACGAGAATGTTTGGAAGAATTCAGTCTATCTCCAAAAGCTTTCCACTTAAGTCTTTTTAAAGAAGGACTGCTTGAAAATATAAATCCTGAGCTACAGAGAAAAGCCAGCTACCAGCTTATTTCGAATGGTTTTATTTTTCACTGTTTTTGTTGAAGAGTTTTATGTTCTGTATCCTTTATTGGCCAACACAGAAAATGATTTCTACTTTTTCTCTTTGCATAAATTCACTACATTTAGTTGCTATATTTAAATAAATCTTGATTGACCTCTGAGGGGTTTCCAGCTAGACTTTTTAAAAACCTCCTCAACTCTCGCCCCTGTTCCAGATGATAAAATCATCATATCCTACCGATTAGAAGCATCCACTGGGTAGTTAGGAACTGTTCTCTGATCTTTGTCTAACATAATTTAATTTTTGCCATACAGACAATAGGCTTTTGTATGTTGATTTTATTTCCTGTAACTTGGACACACTTAGCTCAATCACAAACCATTCTTTATCAGATAATCAAGTCCTGAGTGTTCCTCCTAAAGAGAAGCCAAATATTCAGATCACTTAAAAGTAGTCATATATAAATACACAATTTTCTGCATGGCCTCAAAATATAGTGCTGTTACACTGAACTTCAGCCAGTTTTATGCAGAGATCCCAGTAGGAGATGGAGTAGAGGAGACTATCAGGCATTCTTCTCCACTCCAGAACCGGCATCCAAAAAAGGGAAGAATCACTAATGGGCACCACTATGTGCCAGGTGCTAAGATTTTTATTGATTCTATAACATTTCTGTGCACAAAGTATGAATATCCCAATTTCACACATGAGAAGCTAGATATTAAGAGAGGTGACATCACAAATTCCACAGCCAGAAGGTAGAGGGAATCATCCTTAATTAAGGGCTCAGAGGTAAGAGCCCACAGGCCCGGGGGAGACCATCTGGCAACCTCAAATAAAGGCATTACAAATGCTTTTTCCTTCGTGAAATGAAGAATGAAGAATGAAATTCAATGAAAGCATGAGTTACTGAGACAGGCATATCAGAAATCACTGAAAAATGATCTTTCCAATAGTAGTTATCCTACAAAAGTGGCATCTAACTTAGCTCAAGGATGTTGTGAAGACACAAATAGAATGAAATTGTGGGGGCATCTAGGAACTGTCAGGAAGACCAGCGGCATCAGTCTTGAAAATCAAGAGTTTAGGTTTGCTGAAAGTCTATCAAGGAGGGCTACGATAACATCTCTCCTCTGGAGAGTCCAAACTCTTATTTGATTAAGTTTCCATGCCATTGTTTACCCACAAATACACATAAGGTCTAATTACTTAGTATCTGATTAATTTTATCCTCTAGAAAGATTATCAATAAAGATTTATAAGAAAATTCTCAGTAATCTCTACTCACATGAGACCCTCAGAGAAATAACATGTTTCTTACCATTTCATACAGACACATATAAAGTGCAGCTTTTTCTTTCCCTGATAAGTTGATATACAACCTCGTAACAAGTTCAAATTTCTGATGCCACAGACTTGAGCGTGTCAAATTTGTAGTTCATAACTCAACTTTGTGTTTGTGTGAAGCCTGTTTTCTGATGGGACAATGACTTCAAGTACTTAATCCCGAGTTTTCTTAGTCTTAAATATCAAACTCTATCAGCTCAGGATTCATTTCTCCCTTCTTAGCAGGCCATTTCAATTAGAGGAGGTGAAGTCAGGGCCTTAAGAGAATCAGTCAACACTATTCACAGGCCTGGTCACCTGTTGGCATCTGCCAGTGCACCGCATTTCTTGATGATGACATATCTCCTTGCTTCTCCCACTCTCCCCTCTGACCATCTGTCACTCAACCTCTTGCCTTTATCACTCCATGGTACCCAAGCAAACATTGCTGTTCCTGTTCCCTGTAGGAGGGGAAAAGACTTTTTTCTCTCATTCCCTTATGTTTAGTGACTGGGTCCTTGTAAATTAAATTGATAAAGGTAAGATTAACAGAAAAAAAAAGTATACATGTTTTGATGGTTATGTTTTAACTTTTTTGTGTGTACAAAGGAGTCTCATAGAATACTAAATGAAAAGCCAAATAAATGGGAGGTCTGAAAACTTATATTCTTCCTTAACAGAGAATGGCATATTTTGGGGAAATGATAAGACAAAGGCAAATGATTTGAGCCTCCAGGAGCAATAAATTATGGGAAGGTAAAAATATGGGAAGAAACTAAACGAAGATAAAATTATTATGTAAGGTGTTTGTGAGGATTTAAACTGATGTCTTTTCCAATGATAAAAGTCCTCTTTTCCTCCTCTTCCTGATAGAAAAGAGGGAAGGGGACACCCTCATAAAGGGAAATTTATATCGTCTTTGGCAGAGTGTTTTCATTATCTCCTATTTAACTGCTTTTACCTCAAAATAATCTTCATTTTAATGCAGCATACTTTGGAGTGGCATATGCTAATCTCCTTCAGTCCCGGGGCAGTCTCAGGCCCATCTCTCCTTTTTCCTCCGATGGCCCAGCAAATCAGGAGATACTATAAGTCCTTGCTACCACTCAAGCCCCAAAGAATACTGAGAGGACAAAATACCTAAATCGATCTGAAGGTTCCATAACCCTTTGTTTTTCACACGCAGCCTAATGTAGCAGGGCCAGAACCCTATTCCTGCCTCTGTCTGTTGCTCGTGTCCCTCAGTCATTCCTGTCCCAAGACAGAACTGAAAAGGTACAGAAAACTGACTCACACCCTTAAGATCAAGCATTTCCCCCAAATCTTTTGCTTAAGGCAGAAACACTCATTTTAATACCCAAGAGCGAGACACTGATTCAAACACCCTTTCTGACAACCAATTTTATTTTCAAGGCATTCAAAAATCTCTTTTGAACCTCAAAAACTGAACAAGGTGATTCTGATTCTAACTCATCATTCTGTGGCCTTTCTTTCTTGACACTGTAATCCCAGACTGCCTGAAAATATGACCTTCTCTGATCTCGGAAAGAGACAAACAGAATTATTCCAGCAGAGAAGGACAGCAGAGAAGATGGTACGGCAAAGCCCAACCTCTCATGAACTTGAACACTCAGGGCCCCTGTACCTCCAGGTGCTGGATCCCGCCCTCCCAGCACCACCACCTACAAAACTGGCAGATGCCCCACTGAGACTCCCGGGCAAAGCAGTCACTCCTCTCAGGGGTGGAGGTAGCGACCCTCTAAATCATATTGCATCCAGCTGTGCCCTACCCAGACAAAGTGACCCTCAGGACAGTTGGCTCACGTCCATCTGGGGACACATCTTCCCACAAATTCTAGCAAGTACCAAGACATGCCTTTGGGGTCCCCACGTCCCTCTGCCTGATAGCTACATTATACAGCTGTCTCTGTATGAAGGGCAATGTCTCCATCAATACTGTAATCTTAGGATAATTAGCCTGTCATTATAAGACCTTTTCAGCCAGAGGGTTTCTGGAGCAGAGCAGGAAGCCAAAGTCAGACTGTAGGCTGAACCAAGAGGCATCAGTTGGTGTAGCTCTTTGAGGAAGCAGGGTTGCATACTGTGCCAGGGCCTTTGGGGCAGGTAAGGATCCATGCTCCCCTTTAACTTCATAATAAAACTGCAGCTTTTAAAAGAAAACACAGTACTCAAGAATAAAATCTATACTTCTTTACCTCCCCTGCAATTAGCTGAAACTAAGTAATTACATGATAGTTATTAGTGAGACACTAGTGTAAGAATTATATGGTAAGAATCAAGATATATCAGATAGAGGTACAAATTCTCAATGATGACTGTGAAAATAATGTATATTTAAAATATACCAATAAACTCAATTTAAAAAAGAATTATCAAGTTTCTTAGAGGGTCAGTATGTGTCTACTGCCCTTGCCGCCTCACTCCTCCCTTCATCTGCTGACTGGAATGAGGCTGTGGTGGCTTCTGAAGCCTGAGGAAGAGTCATGCCCTAGAAATGGTGGAGCAATTTCCTGGAAGGCATCCTGTTTCCTTCAAGTCTCTGCTGAGCAGCTAAGGATGCACAGGGCTGCCTTCTTCCTGACATTTTATGGGAACAAATAAAAACCTCATGTGTTTAAGTCACCGTTCATCTGCACTGCCTGCCTTATGCACCCAGCCCACTTACAACACATAATTTATAACAAGATCTTACTCTGCTTGGGTTTGGACTAAGGATGGTCAAGGAGGGTGTCTGAGAACAAGGTGAAGTTGTCACTTAAAGATATTAATATTCACAAATGGCTCCTGAACTCAGGAACAGATTAAACAATCAGGCTCAGCTCAGAAAGGTTTTTATTCTGCAGCTCTGGAATGTGTGTCTGGTGGTGCCTTCTATCCTTATTCTATCTCCCAGCTGTGACAGCAATGAATGTGATTGAACAGGACTGTCTCTTGTGCTTTGAGATGTCAAGTGCCCTTTTCCAGAGACTTGTGGGGATTTGCTGTGGTTGCCATAGAGACCAAGTGAATCCAAGTTCAACCATAAGAGTTAGGTCTTTTTGTTCAAAGGGACATATTTTGAAGAGGGAACCAATATGTAAGATAGTTAGGTGACTCATCTGTCACTAGCGTAGCCAAGCACACTAAAGGTTTTCTTCAAGATCTTAATGGATGTTTTCCCAAGAAGCCCATATTTATGAGTGAATCATGAAATGATTAATTAAATACATTTCTCCACCCACCCAGCACCTGTCCTCCAAGAATGCTTGCCTTTCAGAATTTTAAGAATGATTATCAATTCACCTTTTCTACTGCACCACATCGACCCAAATTTCCTAACCTTCTCCCTTTCCGTCACACTTTGGGGTTACTCTTCAAGGAGCATAATGCTATAGAAATAGCACTGGACTTGCAATTGGGAGACTCAAGGCCTATTCTTAGCTTTGTCCTTAATTAACTGGGTGGCTTTGGGTCAGGCTGTCCTGAGTCTTAATTTCTAGATCTGCAATTTTAAATGACCTCTAAGATTGCTAACAACCGTAAGCACCTAAAATTCTTGCTGACTTTTTTTAGGTCTCCACTCAGTCATGTATACTACTTAATAATGGTTTCAGTCTCTGTGTCTATTTTCTTCATTTGTTTAGAAATGTGTTTATGTTTGCAGTACTGAGGACTGAACTCAGGGCCTGCACTAAGCTACATCCCCAGCTCCTTTTATAGTTTGAGACAGGGTCTTGCTAAATTGCTACACTGCCCAGGTGGGGCTTGAGTTTGAAATTCTCTTGCCTCAGTTTCCCATAGTGCTGGGATTACAAGCATGTACCATCATACGCATAGTCTCTTTCTTCTCTAATAGTAATGCAAGATAATACATTATGTACTCAATACCTGTTTTTTGATTCATCAGCTGAATGAATGGATTTATCTTGTTTCAATATTGATTTATCTAAACATTGCAGTTTTGCTGAGTGATCTCCCACCATAATCACTCAGCCTTAGAAACTGATGGTCACAAGTCAGTGTCATTTCAAATGAAGGCTACCTCGTTTCCTGTCTGCATCCCACAGCCAATCTTTTGCCTCCACTGAAGGCACCTTTGGCAGTCCCAGGAGCCACGAGGCACCTCTGTGTCTCTCCCTCTTCCTGAGACAAGTCATCATCTAAATGAAAAAATAATCCCAAGTCTAGATCCAATAACATCCTCAATAAGCTCAAAGATTTAAAAAATCTCCGATAGGCATTTTCCAAAGTTCCTTTCCCTCTCTGTTCCAGATGTAGAATCATCTTCAGTCACACATCAAAACAGCAATTTAAACTTCTTCTCAGCAATCTCTGGAGAACTCCAGGGAAGAAGAGAAATCTCAGTGCAAAGAAAGCTGACAGCGGAGGCCAAAGGTGACTGCCTGGATTTAAATTTGGGGTCTCAAGACAAACATTTCTGGGGCTGTAAGATCTGCACAGCACACTATTCTTCAGAGTCTGTCTGTGCTCTCTAGGAGACTCTGTTCCCAGTGTTTGCAGAGCACGGGAAATTAGAATCCAGATTACTAGATAAAGTGGGGTATGTCCTCCAGGGCCCATTTCCTCTCCTTTCTAAACTCTAAGCCACCTGGCTTCATGGTTACCTCTTGCTCCTGAGATCTGCAGGTCCTTCCACAGTGAAGACGGATAAGCCAAATTTGCATGGGCCAGGTACTATGATGTGCAAGATGGCACTCAGGCATGATAGAAAGCTCGCACCATGTTCCTCTATGGAGATAAAAACAGCCTGAAGAGAGACCACACTACTATCTTATGCTCCCCTCTAGGAAGCAGAAGCAGCTAGTTTATCTCAAGTCTCCTCATCTCCAAATCCTGTGGTATTTCCCATCCTGCTTTTCATGAGATTCCAGGGATGGATGTGAACCCATTGCTGGAAACAGGGCCTAGTGCTCATTCTCCATTTCTAGAGGATGCTGAGTGCCATAATTGTGTGTTATGGGTGTCATTTTATGGAGGAAATTTCAACGGAACAGTCAGTCTTCCTGATTTCTGGTGGCTGTTTAATCTTATAGTTAGCATGCTCATATTTTTACTTTTTCTTTTTTAAATTTAGTTGTTTTTCAAAATATAATGCATTTTTGTGCTCAAGATCAAAACTACACAAAAAACCTTTTAAGAGATGCCTTATTTCTTTACATCTGTTTCAGGTGACCATACTTTCTGCTTTATCCTTTCAGTATTTCTTCAAATGAGCCAGAATATAGGTGTACAAATGCAGATGGTCTCCAACTTACAATGGACTCGTAATTTTCTTTCTTGCTTTCCTTTCTTCCTCTTTTTTGCCCTTGACAGACTGGGCAATTGAACCACCTTAAGACATGGTCTCATTAAGTTGGCTATGCTAGCCTACATCTTGGAATACCAGGTAGCTGGGAGCTACCACAACTGACAGATTGTTACATTATGACTGCGCTATTTTCACTGCTGGTACAATGTTCAGTACATGACAGAAGATATTCAACACTGTTATAAAATAGGCTTCATGTGAGATAATATTGCTCACATGAATGCTAGGTGAAGCTATGATAGTTGGTAGGGCATGTATATTAAGCGCATTTTTACTTATATTTTCAGTTTATGATCTATGTATTAGGAGATACCCTCAGTGTAAGTGGAGGAGCGTCTGTACATATATACATGAAGAATGTATTTATGCATATTGTATTTATATTCTACTTCCTCTGATTTCATATATAAATATAGCATACCACATCACTGTTTTGCATCTTTTTGTACTTAGGTCATCCTGGAGGGTGTTCTGCATCTGTAGAACTCTTCCTCATCTTTCCTTATGGCTGTGGGGTACATTGCTGTGTAGTAGTGCCTCATTACCATACTGGTTAAGGAGTTAAATCTTTATAGTGAATACTTGTATTTCCGAGTTTTTATTATTGCAAATAATTCTGTAGTAGCTTTCGGCAAACCTGTTCCATACTGACAAGATAAGTTTTAGAGGGTTTTTTAGGAGATCCAAGTTTCAGTGCATGCCTAATTTTGATAGATGTTGTTAAACCCCCTCCAGAGAGGCTACAGCACTCCTCACTCCCACCTGCAGTATGTGAAGTGCCAGATGCTCGGCCCAGCTAACAGAATGTATTGTTCAACTTGTGCAGTGTTCACCAATCTGGAGGTGAGAAATATCCCGGTATAATTCCAATCTGAATTTCTCCTTTTTAAATTCTGGTTGAAAATCTTTTCGTATGTTTAAATGCCATTTCATCCTTCTCCTATGAATTGTTTGCCTGTTCAAATGGTCCATTTTCTATCAGCATTGGTTCTATCAGCATTGTTTAATTTTCAAAGTGCTTTAACTATTAGGGACCCTACTCCTTTCCTTATGAAAGTTGCACAGATTTCACTGTTTGTCATGTCTTTTGACTCTGGCTGTGGCATATTTTGCCATCCCCAAAACAGTTTCATTTATACTTCTACAGGTTTATTGATTTCTCTTTTTTTCTGAATATTCAGTCACAGGTCACAGGAAGGTTTACTAACTGCTATCTTGGAAATTCACCCAAGTTTTCCAATTCATTTTTTACTCCGAGATTTCTAACCCACTTGAAGTCTTCTCCATTCTGTATGAAGTATAAGTCTTACTGTATATTTTTCCAAATGGCTGTTCAGTTGTCACAACCTTTTTTGATAAGAAGTTTCAATTTCCTCAGTTTTTTGAGATTCTACATTGACTACACAAACATGTGTTTCTGTCTCTCTTTTTTTTTTGAGACAGGGTCTCGCTTTGTAGTTTAGGCCGGCCCTGTGCTCAGCCTCAAACTCACATCACAGCAATCCTCCTGCCTCTGCCTCCCGAGTGCTGGGATTACAGGCGTGAGCCACCACACCCGGCACTGTGGTATGTGGTACTGGCTGCTGCTGGGGTAAGTCTCCACGCCCAGTATTGTTATGTGGTTTCCGGGGATCGAACGCAGGTCCTTGCGCTTTGCAAGACAGGTGCCTGAACCACTGAGCTATATTCCCGGCACCTCCTGTCTCTTTCTGACCTTCTAATTGTGTTCTATTTATCTTCATTTTTACATGTGTCACAATAGTTTAACTGACACATAAGTGAAGGTGAAATCCAGGCATGGCTGGGTCAAGTACACTGCACGTATGTCTCCTAGCACACACGGAGAATAACAGAGGCGCTGGCACACCCACCTCTCTGTGTAGAAATTGGCCTGAGGCCATCTAGGGCCCTGCCCACTTTGTCATGACTCCTCCCTTGGCCAAAACCATGCACTCAATCCACAGGTGCCCCACACAACAACCTTCCTCTCTGCAGGCTTCAATTAATCTGTGACCAACCCGTATGGTTCCTCCCCCTGCCGTTTGCTTTATAAGAGTGTGCATTGCCTAATATAAGTGGAAGTGTTCTCCAAAACCTCCCTGGAGTCTGCAGCATGACTTCATTCGCCTCATCCTCCTGGTCCAAGTTTCCATTACCCCAGAAGGACAACAACACACAAGGACATAAACATTTTACATATCAATGGGGTACACTGTGCTCAACACAGGTAAAAACTGCACAATGTTAAACATATTTTTCAAACATTTCTTTGCGGTGAAACTTTCAAAATCCTTTCTTCTAGCTTTCTGAAGTGTACAATAAGTACACAATGGTACCTATGGACATCCTACTGAACAGCAATACCCCAGAGACTCTTGCTGAGATCTAACTATAACTTAGTACCTTGCCGATCAACCTCTACTCACTCTCCTCCCCTCATTACATTGCTAACATGAGGTTAGTATTTTTTTTTTATACCTAGCGGTGATGTGCCACTCATTGCAGATTTTTTTCCCTTGTTATCACCTTCTGTGAACACTCTGCTTTGTTTTTTACTGAAATCAGATTCTAGGTATTTGGAGAGTGACAAGAACCTATCATGCTCCACACCTCATGTCAGGCAAAGTGAAAACTCCTTGAGGAGCTTTAGTTCAAGACACCTCGCACATCTTTCTTGGCTCCTCTCTCATGGTGACTATGAGGCCTTTTCCCAAAGCCTCCTTAATTTTTTTTTCTTTTTTGGGGGGGACAGAGTCTTGCTTTGTAGTTGAGGCTGGCCCTGAGCTCAGCCTCAAACTCACATCACAGCAATCCTCCTGCCTCTGCCTCCTGAGTGCTGGAATTTACAGGTGTGAGCCACCACGCCCGCCACTGTGGTATGTGGTACTGTTTGCAGCTGGGCATGAGTCTCCACACCCAGCATGGTATGTGGTCACCGGGGGATCGAACCTGGGCCCTTGCGCTTGCAAGACAGGTGCTGGAACCACTGAACCAAATCCCCAGCCCAGCCTCCTTAATATATTAGAACCTCTTATGGTGTACTTGAAGTGCACTGAGGTTCTTTATCCACTCAAGATTTCTGACTGAGACGCACGTCTGCAGATATTCAGGAGAATTCTCCTACTAAGTTTTTTTCATGGACACCATAACCATGAGGCTTCATTCTATATAGGCTGAATTTTCAACTGGCCCTTTAGGTTCAAGTTGAACAGTACTAGACTGTATCACTTGACGTGGTGGCAGGCAGCTATCACTCTTCCTCAAAGTGGCTCCTGAAAAATCAATTACATACTCCTTCCAACTTCTTCTGGCTGGGGCCAATTCCATGGGTTTTCAAGAGATGTGAGATAGGGACCTAGTAACATTCAGTGGCCACCAAACAAGTACTCTTAGCCACCCAGGAATTCCTTGCCTCTCATTTCCTCAGCTTCCATGTTTCATTCTTTGCCTCACAATCCTAAAATATCATAGAGATTTGAGGAGAATCACTCTGTGACTTTCACCTGAAACAACTCCTGGGAAGGAGTCAAACAGAAGTCTGTGGGATGAAAAAGCTAACACATTGAGAACTAGTATCTGAAGCAAATACTAACTGGTTATCAAAACCTCACGACCTCCTTTTCTTAAGTCATTCTGTAACGCCTATGGAATTCTGTAAGCATCCCATTCTTTCTATTATGAGATGATCTGTGTATCTTCTAAGTCTATTGAATCCTCCTGTCTATCCTAGAGGCCAATTTGAGCTCTCCTTCAATGAAGCCTCTCCCAACTGGGCCAGAGTAGGGTGTCCTTTCCAAAGTCTTAATTCCTGTGATTATCTCTGCTTCTTCCTGGCTGGATTAGTATGAATTCTTTGCTCTTTGTACAGATAACTCTCCCTTGTTCAACCTAAGCACTCAGTGAACCTGTCCTCAGAATGTCACCCTATTTTGGAAAACGGGACACTGCAGATCAATCAGTTCAGATGCTGGAACAGGGTGGATTCCTCATACAATATGACTAGTAGCCTTACAAGATGTGGAGAAATACACAGGAAGAAGACAACAGTGTGATGGCAGAAGCCAAGAGAGGCTGCAGGTAGAAAGCCAAGGAACTCCACGGATTGCCAGTGAATCACTAATATCTAGGAAGGACAAGGAAAGATGCTGCCCTTCAGGTTCCTGCCAACACCTTGATGCCAGACTTCACATCTCCAGAACAGAGAGAATAAATTTCTCTTGACCTAAACCATCCAGTATGTAACACTTTACTATGTCAGATCTAGCAAATGGATATAATCCCAAATTCTACTCTATACATGTGATTTTGATGCATTTTGATTTTCATGCGTCAAGGTGCAAACATGACAGAAAATACATGTAGAAGTGAACTTTTCCTCTTTTTTTTCTGAAGTACTCTTTTTAGCTTTCCCAAAGAATGAAGACCAGATCATATGGAAAAGGTGCTATTATAACGTCTCAAACTTGCAGTGAAAGAGGATCAGCAAGCAGACAATGATGCTGGCAGACACAAGCCAAGTGGCTCTACTGACGGATTACTTTCACTTTTTCTCTTTTCTTCCTCAAAGTCCAGTCAATCCTGCATGTTCAGTCTGAGCTCTTTTTTTCCCTAACTGGACCCGAGCACATACATGGTCCTCTCCTACTTCTGCATTCCTATTAAAACCTTCTCTGTGCTGCTCACTGGCATAGATAGTATGAATTCCTCACTGTTCCCACAGGCAGGTTTCACCTGAGCTGACCTAAGCACAAAATCCATAAGCATAGCAGTTGTGTCTCAGGCACTTGGTGCAGCATGTTGCATACTGTGAGAGCACAGGAGACTCAGAAGCAGAATCACTAACAGAGCAGGTCCATCAATGTGAACTACACAAGACCCCAATGGCCACACACAGGAAAATACTACTAAAAATGATGAAACTAAGCAAAACTATTATGGAGGGAAATTTCTAAAAAAAAAAAAAAAAAAAAAAAAAAACACCATCTCTCCATAAAGAATTAGTAAAGAGGCAATGACAGATCTCACTAGTCAAAACTGGTCTCTGTCCTCCTTCCTCCTCTCAGTTCTGTCTTGTACTTAGAATTTCCTCTGTATTTGATTTTTTTTTTACTGTGAAACAGGTACATTTTATATACATATCATAATCACCACTCAACATTGACAATTTGTACCAGTATATGATACCACTTGAGCTAAATTCCCAGCCCTTCCCTTTGTATCTGAGTTTGGCTCAGTATTTATGTTTCAATCAATGTTTTGTATTCTTTTCTTTAAAAAGCATCTTGACTTTATAGAATATTATTACCAGTAAGGAGCTCAGAGATTTTCTAGTGTATTTTGAGGTGGCAGAAAAGACAGAATCTGGAGTTAGACAATTTGAAGTAAAGTGTCAAGTCCTATGTTTATTAACTGTGGGACTTTGGATAAGTTACTCTTTGTTCATAACATTGTCCAGGAGAAGTTAGTGGGAGGATTAAGACACTTGCAAACTTTGGTCTGGCAAATAAAGAAGGCACTTAAAAATTATAGCTTCTCCATAGAAACAAGAAAACTCATCCTTGTAGTAAATCCTATCAATGGTCTTCAAATTCTGTTCCTTCAAGCTCCAAAGGAGTGAAGAAGTGGTTCTGCAGCCATCATGCTGGAAGCAGACAAAGGCAAAGAAGTTGTCTGGTAGCCACAATTCCAGGTCCATAAACCTTCCTCAACCAAAGCAACCATGCTGCTGTGTGTTTTATATTCTAGAATTCATACTGGGCTAACATATTTTTTAAAGGATATTTTTAAAATACTAAGCTCTTAGAGAATTTCAGAGCTTCTCAAATCTGTATTTACCATAAGAGAAGCAAAGAAACATAAGGAAAAATGTTCAATATCTCCAGTCATTTGAAAGATGCAGATGAAAACAACACTGAGATTCCACTCATTCCAGAAAGAATAGCTGCTGTCATAAAATCAACCAACAACAAATGCTGGTGAGGCTGTGGGAAGAAAGGAACCTTTCTCCACTGTTGGTGAAAACACAGACTAGTGCAAATACTATAGAGATTCTTCAAAAAACTAGGATTAGATGTCCCATTTGACCCTATTTCCTAGCTATGTATATATACAAAAGAATTAAAAGTGTCAGGCCACAGTGAAATATGTTTATAGTTTGTAATAGTTAAATCTTGGAAACAGACCAAATGTTCATTAACTGGAGACAGGATAGATTTTTTTAAAATAAAATGGAGTATTATTCAACCACAAAGAATCATAAATTAGAGGCATTTATACTTAAATAGATGTACCTTAAGGTCAAACTTACAAATGAAATAAATAGGACAAAGATGTTTAAATACCATATGTTTTTCTGGTATGAGATACTGAAGCTGTAAATGAGATTGAGAATGTATGATAGGCATTGTGAAATAAGAAGAACGTGTTCAAAGGGAAGAGAGAAAGGGGCATAGGGGAAAGTAAAGAAGTGAAAGAAAAAATCTGAGGGTAAAACAAAACAATGGAAACAAAGCTTATGTATACTGGGGGTCCGGAGTTAAGAGGAAGAGTAGAGGAATTGGAAATAATGAGAATCAAGACACAGCATGTAGGCCGGGGATTTAGCTCAGGGGTTCCTCAAGCACAAGGGCCTGGGTTCAATCCTCAGTAACCACATACAACAATGTAGGTGTGGAGACTCACACCCACCAGCAATCAGAACCACATACTACAGTGCTGGGTGTGGTGACTCACACCTGTAATCCCAGCACTTGGGAGGCAGAGACAGGAGAATTTCTGTGAGTTCGAGGCTCAGCTCAGGGCCAGCCTAAACTACAAAGCGAGACCCTACCTCAAACAAAACAAAACAAAAACAAAGACAAAAATAAAAAGATACATCATGTACAAATATAAATTCTCAATTTAAATGTGATCATAATGTATATCTAAAATGTAACAATAAACTCAAATTATAAAAAGACTTAAAAATAAAAAGGTCTATATTTACAAAAACATACTTGCTAGTTACTAAAACTAAATATTTCTATCATGGAGAACAAAGAAATCAGGAGAAATAAATTTATTTCAATAGGTGTTTTAAACATACTGTATCTATTAGGAAAATTATTACTCCCTCATAAAATAGATATTTTGAAAATTAACTTGTTCCAAAAAGTTTATTGACTAAATGTCCAAGAAATACATAAACCACATATATCATAATGCTTTGAAAGGTTAAAAGAGATAAAGACTGGAAATCTTTGCTATAAAACAGAAGGCATTACTCACATCTCCATGCTCTTTTGCCATCTGTATTTAATTTGTACTTCCTTATCTTTGCCACCACGTTCCTATCAATCTGGAAAGTAAAGCGAGGCTGGGTTGAAAGCAATCCACACAAAACTAAAATCCATGAAAGTCTTTTAACTCTAATTAATAAGAACTATGTGTAGGAGAAGACAAAGTTACTAGGAGATTGTCTCCCAACTGGGATGATAGCCTCCTGTCACAACTGCTGCTATTACCAATGGCTATCCATACATCACTGAATAGTAAGCTCACTATTTAGTACTCTCATCTTCACAACATCCTGTGAGGAAGGTATCATGATCCCCATTTTATAGACAAAAACAATGAGGCCCAGAGAATATGAATAATTGCCTACTGTTACCACCTCGTAAGTAAAGTGGCTAGGAAAGCTTTCTCTAGATTATTTTATTCACAGATCAAGCCTGTAACTATGCTATTTTAATTGTGAGCAAGGTGATAGTACACAAGATCTTTCTTCTGACTTTCTGAATGTACAATGCATCCATTATAAAAATTTATCTAGGCTGAAAGTATAGTATAGCTCAGAGGTACAATGCTTACTGGGCATATACAGGCCTTGAGTTAGATGCCCCACTACCACATATGTACACACACACACAAATAAATAAAACTTAACAGTCTATCTTCTCTCTGTGTTTTAGAGGAGTATAGAAAGACTTAAACACTGAATAAAATAGTTACTTTAAAATTTAAGGACTTATAGACAATTCCAGTTAAAGAAGGCAGATAGAGTATGTGTATTTCCTGACATTTTCTCTCAAAATCCTATTGAAATGATGATAAAGACATACAAAGAATAAATTAGCCTATTAGAATGCTGAAATCAAAAGGAGTATCATTATACAAACGTTAATGACTTGAATAAATTTCTTGGGTCCAGAAAGCAAATGGTCCACCCTGATACATCACAATGGCTAATACAAAGGACAAAAATATGCAAGTGAGAAACACTGCCCACAGCCTTTGTGACAGTTAACCGACTGTGTCAACTTGAGTAAGAAAGAGTCGGCTCAATTAGGTCAGCACAGTTCTGAGTGTGACTGAAGAGACTCACTGAAGACAGAATGAGTGACACCAGCCAACAGGCTTGCCACTTGAATGGTATAAATGGGAAACAAAGAAGGAAGGCTTGCTTCTGTTTCTCTGGAGGAGCTCCAGTCTTCACCTTCACCTTGGACATTGCTGCAGACCCTTTGACTGGATCCTTCAGCTCTCCAGAGCACAAACAGCCCTTCTGAAGTTTTCCACACATGACTTTGGGTGATACTGAAGCTAATTTTGTAAATTTTTACCTAACTGTATATCGTGGATTAAATCTGTTTCTCTAGTAAGCACTACTTTACCTTCTATGCTTCCAAAAGAATGGTTTTTGCTAGCCGTAGATTTTAAAGACTGTTTCTTCACCATTCTATTGCAATCTCTAGATCATAAAAGGTTTGCTTTTACTGTACCTACTTTCAATAATTCTAAACAAATGAGTGGAAACCAGGAACTGTTCTCCGGTGGGGGTGAGGATATGCCTATGTTTCTATAGGAAATGCAAAATTGTGGCTCTCAGCGAAAAATCTCAAGGCCAAACAAGAGTAAGCAAACTCAGCTAGACGTATTGGCTAACGGAGTAGCTGACCTACATGTGTTAGGGCCAAAGAAACTGCAAACACTACTGAAGAAAACAGTGGATCCTTCAACACAGGGACAGCTCAAAAAAACTCAACAGTGAAGCTCAGTCAGTGGTCAAACTGTCAGGGAAACTGGTGACAACCATGACTCTAATTTTGGCAATGATGGTGGTAGTTACCTGCCAGGTAAGTGGACAAAACTATATTTATTGGACTTTAATATTCCTAATCCTCCTATTAATTGAGGAGTCATATGGGGAAAGCCAGATGTAATGGTAACAGTAAATGAGACTAGTTGGCTCCCTGGAACCTATAATAGGAGAGGGTCTCTTAAAGCAGAGGAAGAGGAAGACATTAAAAATTACACAGTAGAAGTTGATGACATTCTTATTTGCTTTGGTAAAGATGAGCATTGTTTGCAGGTAAATTCAGGAATATAGCTGTCTATGATTTCCTCTAGTGCTACTTTTTATTTCATCCTTTTAAACTGTTTCTGCTTTATACTCATGGGTTTGAGGAAAAGTGTTACCAATCAGACTGATACCTTAAATATTCTAGATCTTCCACCGTATGAGATGTACCATGCCTCACATGAAGCAGATTGGGCACATCTGTGACAATGCTTAAGTGTTAATCTTCAAACTGTTCTAAATATTTCCTGTGGAAACCTCATTGACTGGAGCCTTTTGGGTTCTATTAGAGGAAAATTAGCTCAAGTGGCATCACCACATATTTAATGACTCAGTTACTATGGATGCTTCTGCTGAGATTATTTAATGGTATATCTCATCCTATGTTATATTATTATTCCTCTAGACAATCTCACTTGTGGAAAATAGTGCTTTCAAACCTCTAGCTCTCTGAGTGGGTAATGTCATGCACATGGGAAGCAGTAACATCATATGTTTTAGGAAAAATCAAACACATAGCTTTCAGGCATGTGTACCTCTGCCCTACTTATTGCTAAAAAGCCTCTATTCATTGGAATACTGAAGACTTTACTCTTACTTGTACATCATGTACCCTATATACCTGCATAAATGCCAGTATGACTTTTAAATCGACTTTTGAGAGTTTATATATTCTTGGAGCAAGGAACCATCTGTGGATACCAGTGTACCTATTGAGGAAATGGCAAGGCTCTCCTGCAATGATGAGGATCCAGCAACTGACCAAGATGCTGTTAAGAAGAACGAAGATACTGGTCGGAGTTATCATCGCTGTCACCATTACTGCTGCAACTGCCAGACTTGCATCAATCCATCCAGAATGCTGACTTTATTCAACAATGGTACCAACATTCTGAGCAACTATGGACACATCAAAAGGAACTAAGGACTGAAACCGTTAATGACCTAGCTGAATTAAGAAAGGCTGTTACAACTTTGGGAATTCAATTAGACATTGTGAGGGTACAACTAAAGTTGAAAAGTGATTGGAACTATATGGATATTTGTATCACCTCTGTACTTTACGATGCGACTTAGTATAATCAGGCTAAAATAAGATTATGTTTATTGCATGATTTCAAAGCTACTAATTTGATTCAGGACCCCATTCAAGACATACGGCAAACTTTTTAGAGAGAAATTGTCTGTTCTATAATGTCTCTCTGCATTCCTTAACTCTTATGAATAACAAGTTATCTTTGCTATACAAATGCATAATATTTTAGTATAAAAACAAAAAGGGGATATGTAGGGGAAAATGTAGCCGTTTAGCAGTTTCCTGGGACAACCAGTTAAGCAGAACTTCTGCAGAGCTCCTTATGAAGAACTCCTGAATTTATCACCAGTTCACAGGATGTTCCCCAGCCAACTTGTTAAGTTTTGTGTTAATGAATCTTGCAACAAGATCTGTAAATAAATACTAGGATAGGAATCAGGAAGTACTGCAAGGCCTGTTTTTACCTATGCATTGCTACTTTATATTTGCTGCATAATAAAAAGAGCTGCTGGAAGACAGTTCAGTGGTTTAGTCCTCTGAGGCTGTTCCCCCTACTGGAAGTCATCCCTGAGTGCCTCTTCCTTCTACAACCCCCGGACTTACACCTCACTTACACCAACAAAAATCAATAAGAAGCAAGACAAATACTGAGATGAACATAGAATTCTAAGGAAACAGAAAATAAATGAGAATTAACTTATAGAACACTAAGTTATCCTCTGAAAGATCTAGGAGTTTGTGGCATCCACAAAATAAGTACTAGTTCCAAGAGGGGGAAAAAGAATCAACTGCAGAAAAAGAAATAATTATCTGAAATTTGAATTAATTTAAAAATTTTAAAAATAATCAACAAAGAAACTAAAGAGTAAAATGGAGATAGCTGATGACCAAATTAAGGATGAGGTTGATAAAGGGGAAAACATCACCTAGAAGCCCAGATCGAAAAGAAAAGAGATGGAAAATATAAGAGAAAAATTAAGTCAACAAAAACAAAGGCTAAGTGTTTATTTTGAAGGAGTTCTAGAAACAATGGAAGGAAGGATCTAACTACAGGTACTACAGAGATAATTAACTTGATCTGATAAAAGACTTGGGTCTTGAGATTGGAAAAATCCAGCAAGTCCCAAGTATTTGAATAAAATGACTCCCACCAACATTTATACATGTCAGGGAAACTTTATAACACAAAGACAAAAGAGTAAAGCCCCAGGGCTAGCAATAAAATATAGAACAAATGTAAGATGGAACTACAGACCTCCTCCAGCAACACTAAAAGCTAGAAAACAATGAGATAACATTTTAAAATATATTAATATTGATGATCTTAATCATGATTTTAAAAAGACAAATGTGGCAAAAGTGAGATTACATGTATTCAATGACTCAGAAACTTTATGCTCCATGCATCATTTAAAAATTAGTTGAGGGATGGGGATTTAGCTCAGTGGTTCTAGTGCCTGCCTTGAAGCTCAAGGTCCCAAATTTGATCCCCAATAAGCAGTACAACAATGCTGGGTGTGGTGACTCATGCCAGTCAGCACCACACACCACAATGCTGGGAGTGGTGGCTCACGCCTGTAATCTCAGCACTCGGGAGGCAGAGGCAGAAGGATTGCTGTGAGTTCGAGGCTTATGTGGGCTACCTAGTGAGCTCAGGGCCAGCCTGAACTACAAATGAGACCCTGTCTAAAAAAAAAAAAAAAAAAAAAAAATTGATTGAGCATATATTTTTACAGAGTAAAGTAATTTAAGAAAGAAATCCAGAGGCATGAGGCACTCACCCAGAAAATACATTTGACAACTGCAGCAAATCTAGGCAGAAGGTAGGACTCCAAAAAAAAAGAATGTCTTCAGGAAAGTAGCTTTCAGTGTGAAACACCATGAAGTTGTGGTATGTCTGTGCTGCTAAGGAGAAAAGACAAGTCAGATAAAAACTAAAATAAATGTAAAACCATAAAAATATTTTTCTCAGATAACTAAGATGTGACAATTCTGAATAGAGTAAGAAGTGAACAGTGATTTGATTTTGATGTTTAGAATATTTTTGAGTGGCGCATATTTAATGAAATAAGACAAGTTTCATTTTTTTCCCTATGGATTCAATCACGCTTATTAATTTTACAGTAAGTAATTGTTCCAGGCATCTATGGCTAACATAACAAATCACCTCAGAGCTTCATGGCTTAAAATGATGGCCCTCATTTGTTATCTTTCTCATGGTTTCTATTGCAGAGGAATTTGAAAACACTCAAATAGTTCTAGCTCAAAGAATCTGACAAGGCTGCAGTTGGATGGTTGCTGGGTTTGAAGCCAGTTTAAAGGCTTCCTTATTCAGAGTTCTGGTTTGTGGGCTGGGAAGACCAGAAATGGGACCCGGAGGTCTGGAACAGTTGGAAATGCTTCAGCAATCTCTGTATCTGCATAGTCTAACATGGTCACTCCAGAAGGGCAGTGTTCGGGTAGCTAGACTCCTTTCATAATGGCTTAGAGCTCCAGAAACACACATACTAAGTAAGATTCAGGCAGTATCTATGCTGTCTACTAAGACCTAGAATAAGATGTCATAGAACATCAGTTCCCCTGGTCCAAGTAGTCACTCAAAACTAAAGATCAAAAGAAGTAGAGATAGATTCTACTTCCTGATAGAAAAAGCAAGGTTCTGGAACAATATGTGGGACTGGGCACTAGTCATTTTGCAGTCATAAACATATACTGTTTATTAGATCTTGAAATTTAAAAATCAACATATAGAGAAAACGTGAAAAGCAACCATAATGTAGAACAAAATATGAATTTTATAAACCTTGTGAACATAAAATCCTATTACCAACTTAAGTTCATAGAAAAATAATAGAGAAGTATAAATGTAATAATCCTTTCTTTCTTATCCTTTTCTGTCCCTTTTTCCAGTAAATATTTGATAATGTGTACTGTGTGCCAAGGATTTTTCTAGGTCACTAATTTTATGTAGAGAGAAATCAGGAGACACTCCTCCCTCACATATTTATTAGGAGGTGGGCTCACACAGTTACAGAGACTGTGAAATTTCACAGTGGCTGTCTGAAGCCATAGACCCACAGTAGTCAGTAGCACGATTCAATATAACAGAAGCTCTGCAGAAAAAAAAAAAAGGTCAGTCAGTGTGACCAGGCTGAAGGTCCAAGATCCCCTATAAGGCTGCTGCTGGTGCAAGTCCCAGAGTACTAAAGCCAAAGAATCTGGGGCCTGGGGTCCAAAGGCAGTAGTAGGAGAAAAATGAATTAAAAGCCAGAGACAGAACTGCTTCCTTCTGTTCTTCTCTTATCTGAATACTCTCTCTCTCCCTCTCCCTCTCTCTCTCTCTCTCTCTCTCTCTCTCTCTCTCTCTCTCTCTCTCTGACTGGACTGTCCTACCCACAATGAAGGTGGATATATCTCAGCCAGTTTCCTTACTCATTTCTAGTCTCATCTGAAACACTAGGCATCCCTAAATCCAGTCAAGTTGGCAGTCAAAATTAGCTATAAAGTAAGTAAACTAAATGTTCATGCTTCATGATGGAAAATCAAAAATACTGACCTTTACAAGTGAAAAATTGAAAGAATCTTAAAAAGAAGTTGAGAAGTGGTTTACAAAAGTGTATGTTTCCAGGAAAAGCAGTAAATAATAGAACAGATGAGGTTAGATCAAACAAGTCAAAGACGAACAAAAGTCCAGTAAAAATATATGAAGAGATGTTCAAAGTCATTAATTACTAGACAGATGCAAATTTAAACCAAAATGAAACACCTCTGCACATGTAAAAGAATGCCTAATTTAAAAGACTAGTAAGGTTAAGACCAGCACCAACTCCGTGTGACTGTGCAGCAAGGAAAACATAATATGCTGGTGAAGAAATCGGGGGTAGAATGGTGGCATAATCACTGTGGCAAACTGTTCAAATCTGTATATGAACAATATGCTTACTTTTTAACCTAGTAATTCTCCTAGTTCCATAGCCAAGCAAAATGCACACACATGTGTGCCAAAGACATGTTCAAAATTGTTCCCAGCAATACTAGTAAGAGCTTTAAATTAATGTTCAGGGAAGTAGAACCAACAGGATGCATAATATTTAGAAAGAAGCTTATTACAAGGAAGGGGCTTATGTGATTATGGAGGCTGACAAGTCCCTAAAATGCAGACAGCAAGCTGAGGACCTATGACAGCGAATGGTGTCAGTGTGGGTTTGGGAGAGTTAATGGTGTCATTCTAGTAAATAGGTGGCACCCAGAAAGACGATCAACTTCAGATCAACTCTGAAGGCAAGAAGAGCCACTGTCTTAGAGTGTAGGCATTCAAGTATAAATTTTCTCTTACCTGGTGGATCATCAACCTTTTTGCTCTTTTCATGTCCTCAACTGACTGGATGAGGCCCACCACATAAGGAAGGACAATCTGTTTTACAAGTCTACGGATTCAAATGTGAATTTCATCCAGAAACACCCTCAGAAATACCTTAAGTAATATTTGACCAAATGTCTGGCATTTGTGATGATTACTATTTTTTGTTTGTTTGGATTTTTGGGGTTTGTTTTTTGAGACAGATAACTAACAACTACATAGGTGAGGCTGTGTAACACAGGCTGGCTTTGGACTCGTGTTGATCTTCCTGCCTCAACATCTCAAGTGCTGGGATTGAGGGGTGCACCACCATGCCTGCTGAGTTACGCTTGACTGTCAACTTGTTTGGCTTCAGAGACACCTAGAAGATCAGTGAGGCACACTTTTGGCTATGTCTGCATGGGTTCTGAGGAATGACCTGGGTACTCTATTAGGTTCCTTCCTTTCTAGCTCTTCCCCGGCTCTCTACTTCCTAGCTGCACGAACTGAGCACCATTCCTCTATGACGCTCTTCTTCCATGATGTTTCTGCCTTGAAGCCATCTGCCCATGGATTGACATCTCTAAAACTATGAGCCATTCCCTTCTTTAAACTGTGTATGTCAGATATTTTGGACACAATGATGGAAAGCTAATACAGCATTCCATATCCCAGACAAGCTGACATATAAAACTAACCATCATAAGCCACAAACTGGAAATAATGGAAATGTCTCTCACTAGAACAGACAGCTGACTTGCGGTGTGGCCACACAATAATTACTTGCATTCAAAATGCATCTCATAAACATTATACTTAAAGAAGCCAGATACCAAAAAAATCATATAGTGTGATTCATCTATATAAAGTACAAAATAGAAAAATCCCTAATCTGTAATATTAGTATCCAGACTGTAATTGTGTTTGGCAGACAGGAAGTAAGAGTACAAGAAACTTTAAGAAAACTAGAAACATTTTTCACCTTGACCTTCATGGTTAGTTATGGAGGCTTCATTTTGTTATAATTCACTGAGTTTTGTACTTATGATTTGTGCATTTTTCTGTATGGATTATACTTCAATAAAAACAATTTTAAACTTTAATAAAAGAGTAATACATTGAACCTTTTAAAAATATGAGCAAATACTATGTTTCCTAATTTAAGAAGTAATCAGAAAAGCAAAACCTCATCAAATCAATATCATGGCAAGCTTACAACATGCAACTCAAAATAAGCAAAACTATTTTTCAACTGAATTTGATTTGAATAAAACAGTTATTTAAAAGGTTAATTATGATAAACATTCAGAAGCCACAAAAAATTTTAAAGTGAATAAAGAATCATTTACCACAGTATGACTGCTTCACAAACTCATTAGCAAGTGACAGTAAAGAGATTACAGCTAGCTGGGAATCTGCTGAGACACTGATTATAAAACAGAGTGTATACTAGTTTTACTAAAATATGTTCTTTCAATGTCTTTCTATCTATGGTAAATGATCTTTCTCCAAATTAATCCAAATTAGAAGCTACAAAAGGATAACTTTGGGATAATAACATTTAGCAAAATTAACTTTAGTCAGCAGACACAGTCCAGTGGCAGGGATATTGGAAATATATCAGTGGTAGAGATCACAATGGAAACAACTTTCTCTTTTTAAGTGTGAGAAGTGTTTATTCTCATCAGTGGCACTGCTGTGTTATCATATTTGATCTGAACTTTAAAGTTTTAAGGATATTTAATGTTGGCGATGTGTCTGTCTTTTATCAAAAAACATTTTTTAGAAGGCCACAAGGAAAAAGAAAATGAACAGAACA
>PVIR01008057.1:0-41344 GCA_004026965.1 Petromus typicus
ACTGTGATCCAGCAGAGGACGTGCAGGTCTCCTTGCAGTACCTCAGTACATGGAGGCTGTACAGAACCTAATGCTTCATGGGGACCGTCATTCCCTGGATGCTGCTGCACAAGATCATCTGGTCAGTTCACCAACTTGATTCCCAGGGCTCTACCGCTCATCCCAGCTCATCCTCAGGAAGTGAGAGCACACGAGCTGATCTGAACTGTGTAGCAGCTCTGCTGTCCTGTGCTCTGATGTCACAGGCTTATTGTTCTGTTCTCAACCTGCCCACTGACCAGAGCTATGGAAAAAAATCTACACAAGAAAATGCAAAACATTAAACAACTATTGAAATATTATATAATGAGAATATACAGTGCTAACTGACATTTCTTTATTTAATGATTGATATTCTCTTACTCAAAATCAGTTTTTTTTTATATTGAGGCAGTTCTACATTAGTATTTAATATTTTACAATTTTCCTTTAGGATATTGTCTTGAACTAGAATATGTGACATCCAAGGAGCACAGTGAGACATATATGTTATTGATAATCGATGTGTTTCCATATTAATTGGTTTTACCTAATAAGTAGAGTTACCCTAGGAAATAAAGCCCCTAAGTTGAGAAGGTTGTGAAAACTGCCCAGAGGTCTCATGCATTTGGAAACTCACCATCCTGATGTCTCAGGCTCCTTCTGGACCTTGGCTACTCATTTTGCTCACTCGTGGAGATCACTGAGAGCTGCAGAATCCTCAGTCTCTGCCATGGCGTCAGATAAGAAATGTCTTATGGGGGTGAGTAAAGGTATTCTTTCCCGGGATTAGGATAAAGCCCACTGCAGTGCACACAGCAGGTGTTGTAGCTCTGAACTACACTCACAGCCCAGAATTGGGGTTCCCTATGTAAATGTGTTTTCCCCAGGCCTCCTCTGCTCTCCCCCACCTTCTCAGGGGACAGATCCCAGCTCTCTGAATGTGCTCTATTCCACCTCCAGGGTCTTGTGCTTCCTGTGTACTTCCTGTGTGCTCAGACCTGTGGTGCCATCACTTCCATGTCAGGCTCAGACTTCAGACCCAGGATGACTCTGCCCCAGGTCAGAACACACAGGCTTTTCCCTCCAGGATCTGAGTCCTGCAGGATAAATACTGCAGTGTTGTGCTCCACTGGACACAATATCCTTGACAGTGCTGGTCTACAGCTAGTTTGATACAAAAAATCTTGTTTCTTCTCTCTCCATTTCCCACTTTACTTAGAGCCCTGTGTTTCCCTCTGAGTAGTTGTGGGAAGGACAGTTTGCAGTTTCCATGTGGTTCACACTTCTGAACCCAGGTAAAGAGAGTCCCACAGCCTCACACAGCGGGAGTCTGAGGCCTGTTTCCCAGCTGTCTGGCCCATATGTGGGGTGGAAATGGGATCACAAGTGTTTCCTGTGCTCTACAGAAACTTCAGAACAAAAGCAACTTTGGATCAGAGATATTTCTTCAACATCGTCACAAACTGACAAGAAAAGTTGACATCATTCTGTCCTTATTTTTCTTTTTCTCTATTTCTTTCCTCCTTTCATTCATTTTCTACCTTTTCCATCCTGGCTCTTTCCCTTATCTTTTTTTGTTGTTGTTGTTGTTCCTGTTTTTCTAGCATGGTATCACATTCCAACAGAATTCTTTCTGTTTTTGGGGATTTTTTTAGTTTTTTTAAGACAAGGTTTCATTTTTATAGTTCAGGCTTGGCCCTGAGCTCACTGTGCAGCCCAGGTCGAATAGGTCAGCATCAAATTCACAGCAATCTTCCTGCCTCTGCCTCCTGAGTGCTAGAATTACAGGCCAGAGTCATAAGGCCTGGAATTATTGTATGTGGTTATGGGGATCAAACTCCAGACCTTGCACTTACCAGGCAGGCACCAGAACCACTGAGCTAAATCTCCAGTCCAAACACCAGAATTGTTAATGCAAGGAAGCTAAGCCATGATTTCTATAAATCTAAACCTGTGTGTGTGTGTGTGTGTGTGTGTGTGTGTGTGTGTGTGTGCGCGCGCACGCGTGTGTGTGTATACTGCAGTGTTGCAGTATATATATACAAATGTGTGTGTGTGTGCATGCACCTGTGTGTTTCTTCAAACTAAGGCCTCTCTTGATGCCGTCATCTGGTTGCCAGGAGTTAGAACTTATAAATTAAATTCTGTGCTCTTTCTAATCATGCAAAACTACGACTGTTATATTTTTGTTCTTGACTTAATCAGATACTTTCACAATCCAATACAGATGAAAATTACTTCCTCATTTGCTCATTCCTTTGCATAGGTCACTCCTGGCCCAGTCCAACAGCTCAGATTCTATAAAAGAAATCTTTGCAGTGAGATTTTCCAAAATGCATCACTCCAGCAGGGACAGCAAGATGGCAACCCAGACCTCCGTATTCCTGTCTCTGTTGCTGTGGGTCTCTGGTAAGAAATTACAAAGTTCCATCTTTCAGGGAAATATCTCTGCAGAATTGAAGAATAAATTTAATAAGTAGAAGATAATGACAGCTTTTAATATGAACACTAATATGTGGGGACTCAAAATAGCACTAAAAAGAAGGTTTTAATATTTTACTGCAATATTTCTATGAGAAAATCTCTTATGCATATTTCTATATGATCACTATTCATTCCTGATTGCAGGTGTCTGAAGGGACATTGTGATGACGCAGTCCCCAGGCTCCCTGGCTGTGTCTGCAGGACAGAGGGTCACTATCAGCTGCGAGTCCAGCTAGAGTCTCTTATCAGGCAGTAGTAACTACTTAGCCTGGTACCAGCAGAAACCAGGACAGTCTCCCAAACTGCTCATCTACTGGGCATCCACCCGGGAAGATGGGGTCCCAGAGCGGTTCAGCGGCAGTGGGTCTGGGACAGATTTCACTCTCACCATCAGCAGCCTGCAGCCTGAGGATCTGGGAACTTATTACTGTAAGCAAGATTATGATGCTCCTCGCACGGTGCTTCAACCCTCAACAAAAACCTCCCCAGGTCCCAGGTCAGTGAGCCATGGGCACCAGCTGCTTCCTCCTCATACAGCCCTGAACCTGCTGCTTCTGCTGCACCTGAGATATCATGTTCATTGTTTATCGAACTGGAGGGTCTACAGGATGGACCAAGAGAACAATTATGCAACATGAATATTTCTGAACACACTGTATTAGTGGGGTATTTTTAAGAAGTCATAAAAATATCTTTTAAACAGACTGTTTCATATTATTTAATTCAGAGGAATGTGGACTTACTCACATGGACAAAGTGTATTACTTAATCAGTATCATTTGATTTTTCCCTTTAAAGAAAGTTCTGTTTATTTTCCACTGTGATTGATCAATTCTATCCTTTGTCTTTTTTTCATTCTCTGAGACCCTCCCCCCCATTCCTTCTTCTCCACTTTATTTTCCACCATTTCCAGTTTATTGGGACATTTTAAAACAACACTATCATCACACAGAAATTGACACTGTACATGATATATCTTCCTATTAGCTTATGTACTGAGGAATTTTGGAGGTTGAAGCGAGGTAAAGAAATGGAAAAAATAAGATTCAAAATATCTATGTTGTTTATATAGTCAATACTAATTTGCACTAACCATTTGGTTTATGCATTCCATTGTTCATGTGCTAAATATCTTCATGTTTCTAGGTTGACTATCTTTATTTCTGTCTTCAGAATTCTGGCACGCTTTTCTATAGTACTGATAACTTCTTTATTATTTCATTTTATAACTATTTTAATTAAGATGATTCAGTTTTATTTTTCTGATCTATATTTCTGAACAAATTTAAAGTGGACAAAAGTTGGAATACTCTCCATACTGTTTTATATTTTCTTTGAACATGCACTCACTCCAAATATGGTTTATTTTCTTTCTTTCATTTTATTTATTTATTTTTTTTAGGTTTTTTGAGACAGGGTTTCACTTTGTACTTGAGGCTGGCCCTGAGCTCAGTCTCAAGCTCACATCACAGCAATCCTCCTGAGTGCTGGGATTACAGGCGTGAGCTACCACACCCAGCACTGTGGTATGTGGTACTAATTGCTGCTAGGCCCAGGATTGTATGTGGTTACCGGGGAATCGAACTCAGACCCTTGCACTTGCAAGACAGGTGCTGGAACCACTGAGCTAAATCCCTGGCCCTTATTTTATTTATTTATTTATTTTTAGATTTTTTGAGACAGAGTCTCACTTTGTGGTTCAGGCTGGACTCAGCCTCAAACTCACATCACAGTGATCCTCCTGCCTCTGCTTCCGGAGTGCTGGGATTACAGGTGTGAGCCACCACACCCGGCACTGTGGTATGTGGTACTGGTTGCTGCTGGGCATGAGTCTCCACACCCACTGTTGTATGTGGTTACTGGGGATCGAACCCGGGTCCTTGCGCTTGCAAGATAGGCACCAGAACCACTGAGCTAAATCCCCTTCTTGTAGTTTATTTTCTTAAGCAGAAAAAATATGTGTTTGCATTTGAAATGAAATCATCATTTCTGATGCCATTACCGTACTATAACTGATACTCTGTTGTTAGATCAAAAATATTTCTATAGCTATTTTTGGTAAAAATCACTTCTGTGACCTAAGCAGGTAAACTGTTGACTGCCCGAGGTATGTTTTATAGTACTATAGATGGCATCTTTACATTATAATTTCATTGAGAGCAAAGAAACACCCACTTCCAAATGCAGCACCAAGGATCATAGAAGACCAACATAGAAGACAACTACAGAAACTAGAGATGAAAACAACTAGGAATCCATACTGATCATGAGACAGATGATCCAGAACACACAACCTGCAACTCAGATAAGGCACAGGCCTCTGTAGGAAGGATGACATCCGCCTCCCATTTCATTCCCCAAAGAAATGTGTCAAACCTGACTTTCCCTAGAGACTTTGGCTTGGACATTGCAGGGATTCTACTGTGGAGCAGGGTTCAGCTCATAATTGGAACATATAGGAAGCCACCGTCTAGATGAAACATCCATGGAGCCCATAACTCATGGCTGGTTTCTCCCTGGGGCATTTGCTGTGTTCTGTGTTGGAAGGTGTTGGGCAGAGGGTAAGAAGAACATTTCAACCTGCATGGGATTCTCCTCTTATGACACAGCTGATTGTCTACTCTGTGACTCTGGGCCATGGGCCTGGGGCTCCTCACTCTAGCTCGTGATGAACTGTGAAGCCCAGTTCTGCCATTTGGTCCCGATCACCTTCTTTAAACTACAAGACCTTCCCTGAATGAGCATCTGACACCGCTCATCCGGGTACTGATGAGGGCAGCTCACCATGTGGAAGTTCTTGTGTGTCCTGTTGGATGGTGCTGAAGAGTGTGATAGGACTCAAGTAGCACTTAGTCATAATATTTGTTAATTAAGGAATCAGTAAAGGGCCCTGGATGATGCCCGCTTCCCCATGGACCATGCAACTGATCCAGGTGCAGCCTTGAGCATACATCTTACCTCTCTCGAGAGGAAGGGCGGTTCTGAAGGAGGACAGCAGGAGTGGAGTCCACGTTATCATCCCAGTCTTCTCTGGATCCTGAAGTAGCAACGGAGAAGTGCAATATTCATAAAAACTGGGTGGCATTTTAAAATGATTTTCCTTCAGTGAATTACTTCAGGTGAAGGCATTTTTGTGTTGTCTGTTTATATTCCACTTTAGAAAAGCACAGGATTGGTAACTGACCTAGAAACCTCTAGAAGTCATTTATGTCACCCTACACTTTCTATTCAAGAGAGATTTCCTAGAATCTTCTTCTCTATCAACTTGTCAACTTCCTGGAAGAGCACTGGGATTATTTCTATTCTTCTCTGTACTTAATGCTAAGACTCTTGAAAATGACACAGGTATCACGACTTTTTCCTGGCAGGTAGCTGACACAGACATGGGACACAGATCTCAGCTGCAAATCATTTCCCTGAATTCTCTAACATATTCTTTTTACATGAATGTAAAATAAATTCTGCGCTACTTCCCCAACAAAAAACAGATGAGGGCAGCTGGGCCTCCCAAGAAGGGAGGTTTGTGTCCAGGACCTCAGGACTGGAGGAGAAGCCTCCTCTTTTGATCAGTGCAGTAATAAACTCCTCCAACCACAGACTCCCCCACAAAGACACTGAACATCAAAGCGGACTCTGACCTATTGCACTGAACCTTCCTGTGACACAAGTGTGCCAGGTTGATATCTTATGAATCAGGTGAATGGAGAAAGGACGGGCCTGTGTGAAATCAAATTGGAATAGATGTTTCCATGACCTGCAGGACTCTCTGACTAGACCTGTGGGAGATTGTGGTCAGCTCTACAGGAATGATGGATGGGGAGAGTGGAGTCTGAGTCATCACTGTATCCCCAATGGATCCTAAATTAATGACCAAGAAGTGTCAGTCATCTTAATACTTTCTCTCTTCTTGTTTGTTCCAGACTGAATTATTGTTGGCATTTTCACTTTTAAGCCAAAGATACTCTCTTTTTAAACAGCACCCAAGATTTTCAAGAGGCCAGGGATATAGCTCAGCGGTTCTGGCACCTGTCTTGCAAGCTGAAGAGCCCAGTTTTGATCCCCAGTAACCATATACCAATACTGGGTGTGGAGACTCATGCCCAGCAGCAATCAGTACCACATTCCACAGTGCCAGGTGTGGTGGCTCATGCCTGGAATCCCAGCACTTGGGAAGCAGAGGCAGGAGGATTTCTGTGATGAGTCTGAGGCTGAGCTCAGGGCCAGCCTGAAGTACAAAGTGAGACCCTGTCTCAAAAAACCTAAAAAAAAAAAAAAAAGATTTGCAAGACACACAGGCCCTTTTGAATTGACCTGTACAGTGTTTCTCCATGTGATGCTTCTCCAGGACATGGTTCACTCTGAAATCACTGTCACATCCTGGAGGCTGAGCCTTGAGTGTCTCACATGTGCACAGAACACACTAGGGAAGCAGAGGACCCAGAGCTCCTCCTCCTCCCTCCCTTTCCTTCCCAGTTTCCCTCTGCTCTGTCAGGGTCTAGAGCACTGGCAGCCCTGAGCTAGCAGCTGAGCATGGGCCCCATTGTGAGAAGCTGAACTTAGGATTCCTGATGAGCCAAGCAAAGAAAACAGCTGAGCTTTTTTCCTCAGATTTGCAATAGATTTTTTTCCCTGGGTCACACCAGAAATTCCTTGGTTTAGTGATATGGAAATAATCAAGGGCAGGATTACAGGCCTCTTATGTGATTGAAGAAACAGCAAATTTATTGTGGCTTAGCTGGAAAATCAGAAAGAAAAACTCCATACTCCCTGAAGCAGGGCTTGGAAATACTTGTCCTGAAGTCTGGGCAATAGTGTGTGTGAGCCTCATTTCCAAGAAGTCTGAGGACAGGCAAGTGGTTTTCCAGATCAGTGTCTGGGTGCGGGAAGGATACCATATCCAGCTCCCTCCTGCCAATGAGAGAAAGAACAACTCCACCTTTCCAAGTGTTGACCAGCAGTTTTCTATCACTAACCTTATGGCATGGGGTTAGTCAAGAGCTTCTGGCACCTGTTGTTACCAAGGGAACTGTATGAATGGTACAAACAGGGGTTAGATATAATGTTTTGAAAACTTGGTGACTAGACTCCATAATAGGGCTTAGGTCAAAAGAACTGCAAGGCAGAAATATCTTGTTCATGTAGAGAGAAATTTACATAGGAAATATGAGCTTCCTGAAAGCAACATTTTAAACTGGTACACTGTCATGCATACTTCTCTCACTACATATCAGATTGATAAAAGGATTCCTTAAAACAAGAACTCCTTTGATCTCAGTGCATAGTATGAACAAGAAATAATTTTACGGTCAGATTTTTCTGAATTACAACAGAAAAATCCTTCTCAGATTTCCTCGTTCTTGTCATGAGTATTGGGCCACCACCATCATGTGTCACAAAGTAAATGGAGAAGCCACACATTAGAAGAGCCAGAAAGTGCCAAATCATTACTATCTCAGGGTAACTGGAACCCATGACTGACATCACGGGCCTCCTTCCAAGGTAGTCCCCGTGGAAAATAGTGGGTCAGAGCTGCTGAGGAACTTTCACTACAGGCTTCCTGCCTCTCGTGCTGTGAGAGGACAAATATGTGTTGTTTTCATTAAGGAGTTCATAACATTCTTTGTGATAGCCCCATAATTCACACACCCACTGTATACTGTGCTCACTAGTACAGTGTCATTCGTACATAAATGAGGAAATGAGCATTCTATTTTGTTTCACTACAAATGAACCATTACGGCTGTGTTTACTTTCTGTGTCTATCTGCTCTCTAAACCCTGAGAATGTTAAGAAAGAGTGTTGAGGCTCATCTGTGCAGGATCTAGTGAGTAGGCTGTGTAAGAGCACTGTAAAGACCTTAGCAGGTGGAAGAGTCTGCTTCATGGAAAGAGAAGCATGTATGTTTACATGTTTGATTTTCTGAGGTCTTTGCTGTTCTCCATCTGCTTAACTTGAACAAGCAGTCATGAGTGAAATGAAATGAAATCTGTTTGAGACTCTTTATATACAAACAAAGTCAAATTAAGAATTCTAAGTAGAGCTAGAGGATATGACAACTAGCTAGAAATGAATGTGGATGGTTTTACTCACTGTTCTCCTGCCCTTGGAAATTAGGCATATCCTCAATCCACACCTTGGCTCTCTCTGTCATATTGTAGTATCTTAGTCATTTTAAACAATTTTTGAATTGGATTACAAGAATGTAATTCAGCAACATTTAGTATATGCAAAAAGTTGGAAGGAAATTTTAAGGAAAATAAAGGAGAAGGTCAAACTGATTCAATGGAATATTTGAAACACTTGAAGAGTACATCCAGCTTACAGCTAAAAATTTAAAATCTATTCTAAATTATCATATACTTGTATATTACTTATCTAAAAATTTCATGATTGCCAGTCTGATATCTAGAGAAAATTCTTTGCTGTATAATATCTGTTATTTTTCATTCATACTCAAATTATCTTTTTGCTTTCACATGCCACATTTCTGAATTGAAGTAGCTCTTGGAAAATGTTTCCAAGATTCTTGGGGAAATAGGATGTTAATTTGCTCAGGAGGGTTTTAACTTGGGTAGCTATCCTCACAAATGCTCTCTTAAAATAATTTCATGCATGTTGATTTATGTGTTCCCTAAACCAGGCAACTTTGGAGTAACAAATGCTGACAGTGTTCTCTGAAATCATTATTACCCAATTAAAATTTCATCTTTCTTTTTCCATCTTCCAATTGATTTGAGTCCCTTTTTCGTTTCCCTCTCATTTGGAGACCAAAGTTGTCCATCTGTCTTTGGTTTGTGTTTGCATGCAGCTCTGCTTTCTTCAGCTTAAAATAGACTCCACAGGATTCCTCAGAGTGGATTCTGGGTCTGTCATTGGGCTCTGGAGCCCCTGAGCAGGGAACAGATTGGAGCTCAGGTGTCTGCTGAGTCTCCATAGCATGTGGCTTTGGAAAAAAGAGATTTTTATTCATAAAAATTGAAAATTCAGGGCCAGGGATTTACCTCAGTGGTTCTGGTGCCTGTCTTGCAAGCACAAGGGCCTCATTTCAATCTCCTGCCAATCATGGAGACTCATACCCAGCAGCAATCAGTACCACATACCACAGTGCAGGGCTTGGTGGCTCACTCCTATAATCCCAGCACTTGGGAGGCAGAGGCAGGAGGATTGATGTGATGTGAGTTTGAGGCTGAGCTCAGGGCCAGCCTGAACTACAAAGTGAGACCCTGTCTCAAAAAAAAAAAATTCATTAAGAACATTTCCTTTTCACATCATTCTATACCCTTTCCTTTCCTCTCCTCTCTCCACTTTCTTTTACTGTCTTATATCCTTGTTTTTTCTAGCATGTCTTCTTAGGTAACTGAGTGTGCCAATATGAATTGGCTAGTCTACTATTCATGCAAAATATAATCCATTTCAATCTGGTTTTGTTTACTTGCAACTAACATCCTTAACTAGGCCATTGAGCAGTTTGTAACTTGACAACTTCCAAGCTGAGCTCAGAGCTTCTACATTGCCTACTGTGATTTTGTGGTCACCCAATTATATTTTCCCTGATTGTATTTCTGGCTCTTGATTTGATCAGATATTTTTGTAATTCATTACCCATGCAACTTGCTTCCTTATTTACATATGGATCTCATAGGCTCCTCCAGGCCCAGCCCCACTTCTGAGACTGTATAAACCAGGCCTTTGTAAGGAAGTCTGAGCTCCCCCAAGAGGCAGAGCAGCAAAATGGCTTCAGAGACCCAGGTCCTGGCATGCCTGCTGCTCTGGGTGTCAGGTGAGAAACTGGACAATTCCAAATCACTTAGATAATATCTTTTCAGAGATAAAACTATAATGTTAAAATGGAATGAGAAATAATGTGACTCAGGTATATACTAACTGTTAATTGAATTAGAGTCAATATTTCAAATGAATTTCAATGTTTATAAGATAAATTCTGTGTGTGTATTTTTGTGTTCACATGACAATCATTATCCATCTCTGATTGCAGGTGTCTGCGGGGACATTGTGATGACACAGTCCCCAAGCTCCCTGGCTGTGTCTGCAGGAGAGAGGGTCACCATCAGCTGCAAGTCCAGCCAGAGTCTTCTGTACAGCAGATATAATCGCTTGTCCTGGTACCAGCAGAAACCGGGACAGTCTCCCAAACTGCTCATCTACTTGGCATCCAACCGGGCATCTGGGGTCCCAGAGCGGTTCAGCGGCAGTGGGTCTGGGACAGATTTCACCCTCACCATCAGCAGCCTGCAGCCTGAAGATGTGGCAGATTACTACTGTCTGCAGACTCGTAGTGATCCTCCCACGGTGATTCAGCCTCGAACAAAAACTTCCCCTCAGGGCCTCCCCAGCTGCTGGCTCCCCACTCAGCCCTGACTTTAAACACTTCCTCCCTCTGCCTGAGAGTCCATGTCTTGATTTATGCAGGAGAAAGTCTGCAGGGCATAGATGGAAGGCCTTGAGCACACTATCCCTTAGATGCTTTGCCACAGGACAGATTAGTCAAAATCTCTGTATTATACTCATATTTATGCTGCTTTTTTTCCAATAACAAAGATGTAGATAATTTGGCTTATTTATTCATTTACCTATAATTCACATTTTATTTCTACATGTTTGTATATGCTTGGATACAATGACTACATTTCTCATGGGGAATTTGTACATGCACATGACACATCTTCATTCTTTTTTGTCCTCTATCCCTCCATCCCTCCCTGTCTCTACAAATCTTACTATTTTCCTATTGATTACAGCTCCAGATTGTTTTGCTTTTTTCAGTAACTTTAGTTCTCCGCTCCTTTCTATATCTTCTCCTCATTCTCATTTGCAAAAATTTCTAAACTTCTTGTATCCTTCATTTTACTTTTTATTTATATTTTGAGTTTCTCACACAAGAGCAACCATATGAAATTTAAGTTTGTGTCTGATTTTTTCATTTAAAATGATGGCCTTGAGGTCCGTCCATTTCCTAGAAACATGGCAACACTGTCCTTTATAGAAGAGTATATTCCACTGCGGGTGACTGAGGGTTTTTCTAGTTAAATTTAGAAGGTAATTTCTAGGGGCCAGGGATTTAGCTCAGTGGCACTGAATACAGCTTGCAAGAGCAAGAGTCTAATTTCAATGCTCTTACCACAGGGAAAAAGCAGCCAAACAAAAGTAAAAGGAGAATTCTATCTCGTGACATTTCATTGACTCTAAGAGCTGACTTCATCAGCATGGTGGACTCACCCTGGCTCATGTGATTTGACATTGTTATGCTTTGTCTGTAGATGTAGCCTAAAGACTTATGCACTCATAGCTTGGGTTTTGTAGCTGGCCCTATCTAAAACTGAGAATGAGAATAGAATATGATACTGAGAATGAGAGTGTGTGGTACCAAATTGTTCCATTGACTGGAATTAGAAAATTGTGAGTATGGATAATGGAAACCCAACCATAGGTGCAGGTGGTATCATAACCTAGATGCAATATAAAGAGAAAGATGAAAGGCAGGCTTCCTGCTGCTGCTTGCTGCTTCACTGTCTCCCACTGCTTACCATGAACTATTTTCCTCTGTGATGTTCCTCTGCCCTGCCACCCTGCCTTGTAGCCAGACAATAACAGGCTGAAACCTCTACAAACTGTAAGCTGAAATGCACATTTCCTCCTTTAGGTAGGAGCATTAGGTATTGTGATGTCAATCGATCATGTCTACCTGAGTAACAAATACATAACCAAGTTGGCTCAGCAGAGTTCAGGGTGAGGAAGACCCAATCTAGAGAGCAAATGATAATAGACAGATTGATTTTCATAAGGTTGTAACATATTCATCTGAAAGAAATAGGCATTTGATGAATGTCAATTTCTTTCAACAGGAATATCTTTAATGAGTTAATCACTAAATTTCCCCTGTGGTACAACATTAATTTACAATCTAACCACCAGTGAGGAAGAATTTCTATCTCCACCTCATTTTTAACAGCATTCAATATTTTAAAAATTCTTGATAATAGGCATTCTGGAAAGTTGAGTTGGGGTTTCAGGGTAGTTCTGAAGAGCTTTTTCTTAATTAGAAACCCATTCATTTCTCCTTGGAATCAGCACTCTATCAGGATCTCTGCTTCAGAGGTCACACACGATCCCCTACAGGGGCTTCTGAAGAATCAGCGCCCTCCATTGCCTACCTTCCCATCAAAATTATTGTAGAAAGGCCAGACCTCGTGGTTAATGCCTGTAAACCCAGTGCTCAAGAGGCAGAGACAAGGAGGACTGCTGGGAGTTCTAGGCCATCCTGGGCTACATAGTGAGCTCAGGACCACCCTGAACTATAAAGCAAGATCCTATCTCAACAAAATAAAAAATAAAAAAGTATTGCAGAAACCTTTAAATCTAGAGATTGAAATAGACAGCTACATAATAGGGCATTTCAACTCTCAAATAGATGTGACCAGAAGAAAATTTCTCAACAACACATTAGAAAAATCCAATAAAATCAGAACAAAAAAGAACAGCAAATGATAATAGACAGATTGATTTCCACAAGGTTGTAACATTTGATGAATGCCAATTTCTTTCAACAGGAATATCTTTATTGAGTTAATCACTAAATTTGAGATGAGAGACAATTTCTGACCTGTTTCCAGTGCTCACATCACCTACATGGACACAGCAGTGACCGCAACTCCACCAGCTCTGCTCCACACTGCTGCTGATACGAAACTCAGAAGATCAGTTTCTAGTTTAAGTTTTTTTCCCCTTTACCACTATTGAGGAGGAAAAGCAAATGTGCTTTTCACTCCCAGAGTCTGATCTGAACACATATTTGCATGTCCTTGGGTCTCACTGATACTTAGGGGACAAAGTTGTGTGATAGACGCAGACTTTCCAAGGGATCCTTGCACCTGCAGCTGCAGACAGTGTGGACTGTTTTCTCTACTGGTTTCCTCCAAATACAGGGCAAATTTCCCATCAGTTGGCTCGCATGAGAGTTCTCCACCACGTCCTTCACTCTTGCCACACACTGTACCCACTGGGGTGACACAAAGGGGAACAGTCCGGACGTGTCTGGGATAAAAGCTGGGCTCTCATCTTGCCTTCACTGATCAGGACTCTGCAGTTCAGCTTCTCACAATGAGGCTCCTTGCTCAGCTCCTGGGGCTGCTGATGCTCTGAAACCCTACTCAGCAGAGAGGGGGCTGAGAGAGGAGATGGGTGAGAGGTGAGCTCTGATTTCCCCTGCTGTGTTCATAACACAAGTGACATAGGCTGTGTGACTGACAGTGCTGTGTGAAGGTTAGGTCTGGGGAGAAGAGGACTTGAGAGGGAACCAGACCTGTGCTATGACAGTGATTTTACAGAAAGACAGATGTACAGCAGATGAATATTACAGATTCCCATGTGGTTGCTAATCTTGGGGCTCATGGTTAAAACCTACCATTTTTGTACACAAATAAAACTGACAAAAGTAATCCTGCATGATATAAAAGGGAAAACTATGCATATGACTCACAGCACTTGTACACGGCTGTGCACTTCTCTTTCTATATTTTAGCTTTCAGGGTCATGAGGTGGTGACACAAAGCCCACTCTCTCTTTCCATTGCATAACATTGGAAGGGGGCAAACAAAATCACCAAAAGATTCTCACCACATTTGCTCTCAGTTAGACACAGGACCCATGGCAAAACTGTGTCTCTATCACCCGTTACTACTCACTAATTCACATGGAGGTTTTAGTCTCCACAACACATTCTACATTTGTGAAGGCAAGCAAGAAGTTGCAACCTGTGTCTCCAAGGTCTAAGCAGTGCACTGCACACTCCACCCTATCCTCGTGGCCTTAGCTAAATCTCATGTGGCTCGGCTCCTCCTTGTGAAAATCTTCCAAGACAACATCTGTGTCCAAAGAAATGTTGCAGGAGAGAAAATGAAGGCATTAATAAAGGGACAACTGACACCTGGTGTACAATTCTTGGTTTCGGGGCCTACTGTACAGAATAATTGTCAAACATCCTATGAACCTGGTTTGGATACTTCTGCCCAGGTCTGTGTGTGTTCACTCCTTAGAGCTTTTCACCTGTCATTAGACAAGGTAAAGGGGGCAGTTTCTGCTCATATTTAGAGTCAGAACAAGACACCTTTACTGACACAGTGACTGTGGGATGTGAGATACAAGCAAACTCAAGGATGACGGCCATACATTTGAACCTGAGCCCGGAGAATTTACACTGCTGTCTCTTAGATGGGAAAGCAGGGAAAAGCCTCACTGGGATGGAGATGGTGTGAGAGGGAGCAGATGAGACTGGTGAGTCCCGCCAGACTCCACCCCACAGTGTCCCCGGACACATGCACGTGTGGGATTCCGGAGCTCAGGGAAGCACTCCTCGTGCAGTTTCACCAGGAAATGAATGTTAGTAGAAGAAGGCAGACTGGGTCCTGGACTGTAACCGAACATGCACAAGTCAGGATATGAAACACCAGAAGATGTAGATGGTGGGGAGGAGTCTCGAAGTAGGAATTAAACTAACTCGGAGATTTCTATTGAGTTTCCAAAACTAAATTTAAAGGCTTAAGTAAGCATGGCATTTCATTTCTTTGGGTTCTGTCTCTCTTCTCTTTTATTTAGTTCAAGAGGATGTCAGTGTTGTCTATATCTTCTCTCTAAATCAAAGAAAACAAATTTATATCATCAGATTATTTATTTGAGATGTCGCCTTTTTCCTACTGTAGACTCTTAGAATTTTGCCATTTATAACTGGGTTTGCTGTGGTCAATTTTCTGATGGGTTCTGCTTTCATTTTCACTGTTTTCTAGGTAATTATTATTTTCACCCTGAGTTGATTTCAATGAACAACAGATTCAAAAGTGCATTTTAGATCTCCATCATTGCAGGAGACCAGCTTGAAACTGTGCAGGGCAGGTGGCACATATTATTGGTTTAGCTCATAATTGTGCTATTGAATAAAAATATGAGTCTCAGCAAGGCCTAAATATGAACTGCTAATTGATTTCCTGGCTTGTGTTTAGAGACAGATTCCCTATGCCAGTGGTCACAATTGAGGTCTCCGTAATTGATGAGGTTGTGACACCTCTAAGAATAAGGAACACTGCGTGTGAGGAAGTGTGACCATGGAAATATGGGTCTCCAAGATAAAACATTAGCTACAATCACACAGGCAGCTCATTAGCTTTGACCTGCAAAACAGCACAGGTTCCTTGCTGACAGTGAGCTGTCCTTCACAAGTCTACATACTTACTCCCTTTCACGGCCTGGCCCATTCAGTACATTAGTTCTGTTGTTTCTTTCATCTGCTTGTAGACACACTTGCTATGTTGTATAATCATAAATACTGAGTATTCCAGAATGCACTCTCTTTGCCAAGACAGAGCTAAGTTCAGGTGATCTTTGGCTGGAGAGAGCTAAAGATAATTTCCCAAACCCCACAAATAGTAAACTATTGTTCATTATTCCCTATTTCTCATGCTTTATATAGAATATGGAAGTCTAATAATATACTTAATATAGAAGTCTAATAATATACTTAACATAGAAGTATAATAAATACTTATTAGAGAAGTATTTACATGTGTAGATACACATCTCTATACAAATATTTATCTATTACATGCACGTTTATACATTAAATATAAATATATAAACATATAGGTTACATATCTCTATGGAGTTGTGCTGCGCAGGATATTCACCAGCAGAACTAGTGCCCAGGAACTGCACATGGATTCCACATAGCACATTCACTTCCTTTCTCCACTTGTGTTCAGCAGAACAATTAATTGTCTAATGAGAGATTATTTCAATCTTCCCACCCTGAGACATTAAAAGACCAGATCCAGTCTTGACATTCTAATAGTGAGAATATCGCTACACTGTGAACCATGGCTGGCCAATATCTATTACAGGAAAGGGGAGAGATGAGAAAGACTCTTGTGTAATCATTCAGTACCGTGTAGCATAGAATCATTCCTCATTAATTTTGGGAAAAAAACAAGGAAAATCTGATTTTAGAAAGGTTGTCCTAAGTGTTGTGTGTGTGACTGTGTGTGATTCATAATATATGACCTGATATACATATCTACATGGAAATAGGCATGACTGGATATTTACCAATTTCAAAATATAGTTACAATGAATTTCATGTCTATTAGATGATCATAACTTTTTTCCTTTCCTCTTGCTTTCTAAAGGAATGATTGGTCCTTAGCTAGTGGATAAAATTTTTCTACACACCATAGTCTTGATTTTAGAGCCCTTATAACATTCACTTACTACATCAAGAAAATTATTATTTCTGTTGTATTTTTCTGAGATTATGATAATTCATCTGGTCACATCAGAAGTTCTTTGCTTCTCTTCTATATGCTGCTCATGGTAGAAATGTGAAAAGTGAAAACTCATGGGGGAGAATTGCTTCATTCTCCTCAAGGGCTGAGACAGATGAGACTTTGTGTCCCACAGACATGATCTAGACACACATGCATGTGTCCCTAGGATTGTAGTCTGTCTCAGATGAGCAAAGCCATGAGCAAGTGTCTGTGCCAGAGATGCAGAATTCCCAACAGTTCTTCTGCCCACTGCTACAGACTGGATGGACTGCAGATGTATTGGTTTCCTCCAAATGCAGAGGGTATTTGTAGCACCTGGCTCACATGTGAGGCCTCCCACCTGCCTTTCACTCTTGCCACACCACTGCACCCACCAAGGGATTTGAATAGAGGCCCCAAAGGGGGACCTTCATGCAACTGTGAGATAAAAGCTCAGCTCTAACTCTTCCACCACTGATCAGACTCTTATTACAATTTCTCAGAATGAGGCTTCCTCCTCAGCTCCTGGGGCTGCTGATGCTGCTCTGAATCCTAGGTAAGGACACAGGGAGATGGGGAAGGACAAAAGCATGACAGGGTGAGTTGCAGGGTCCCTGTGCTGCTGGGTGAGCTGTGTACCTGGGAGAGATATGCAGCCCTGGCTAGAAGCCTGGGAGTGTGAGGTTTAGATCTGTGAGTGGAGAAGATTCCCAAAGGGGTGAGGACAATGCCTTCATGAAGACGGACACAGGAAAACAGGGATGGTCTGATGACTTCTGTAGTGTTTGTGCTGATGAAAAATATTGAGAGCTACATTAAAATTGAAAATTTTTGCTTTTAAAAATGCAAAAATATATTAACTTGACAATTACAAAAAAGAGAAAACTATGAAAAAGGCTCTTGATGCACTTCTTGCTCCTTATTTCAGATCCACTAGAGAAACTGTGACGACCCAGACCCCACTGTCTCTATCCATCACCCCTGGAGAGCCAGCCTCCAGCTCTTGCAAGTCCAGTCAGAGCCTCCTCTACACTGATGGAAAAACCTATTTGAACTAGATTGTGCAAATACCAGGCCAGGCCCCATGCTGCATGATTTGTCTGGTCTTGAACTGGGACTCTTGGGTCCCTGACAGGTTCAGTGGCAGTGGGTCAGGGACAGATTTCACTCTCATGATCAGCAGGGTGGAGCCTGAGGATACTAGTTTATTACTGTCAAATTACAGTGTATCCTCCCACAGTGATATATCCCCGAACACAAACCTCCCTGCCTGGGGAGGCCCAGCTGCCCTCTGTGCCACTATCTCGGGAGCAGCACAGCAGAGTCTCTGAACCCTTATGAGAGGAAGAGGTTGGAGACCTCAGAACCACAAGCTGCAGCTGAGGCCTCTGCCCAGGACTTAGTGAGGAAGACAACAGAACAGCAAGACCTGGCTCTGGGGAGGACTCTGACACAGGGGGAAGGAGGATGGAGCTGAGATCAAGAGGTTCCGAGGGAACTTGAACATTCTATGCTTTTCTGAAATGCATAAAAGTAAGTTACAGACACACAAAAATGACTAAGCCTGAAGTGACCAAATGGAAGCAGCTTTAATCTTTGTCCTTGACCTGACCCATCTCTGTTATCATGTGGACACCCACTGGGGACCTGGTGCCGCAGATCACATCACTGGGGAAGTGACAGCCAATGACTCACTGAGGCGACAGGGACTGAGTTAGGACCAGTGATCCCTGGAGTCAAGGAGACAGAGGGTGTCATTCTGCTTAGGGACCCAGCCAAGGGCATCAGGAAATCTGTGAGACAGTGCAGTGCAGTGTTTTATGCTATTTCTAGAATCAGACTGTGATGGGTCACTAACTCTACTCAGAGTCCCTGTGTCCTCTCTCTGTACCCACTCAATCCCCATTTCTTCCCTTAGTGATGTGTGCCCACCCTCCCCATGTTTTTGTTACAGATAAAATTTCTTATTAAAACTTAACTTTTTTATTTTACAGCATATGTGAAGAGAATGTCCATAAACAACTGTCAGTGAGGTTTCAATATTGTTTTCTGAAATGCTTTCATGGACCTGTCAAGTTCTCCACCACCAGCACTTGTTACTTTGTGGTTTTTTTTAACCCAGGTTTGCTTCTAGACTATAAAGTGGACAGAACCTCCATGAAGACTGTGCTTCTTTCTACCGATCAGTCTCTTCATCTCTATTTTCCTGTACTTCCACGTATTTCCTATCAAACAGCCTCTCCCCCTTTTTACGCACAGAAAAATAATATCACCTAAAACTAATTTCTTTCTCATGTTGAATTTGCTTCTCTTTACTCTGTGTGTCTCAATGTTTCTTCTTTGGCATATTTTTAAACATTTTATTTTTATTATTTATTTCATATACTTTTCTCTATCATTTCCTAACTGATTCCTGGGTTACTGTAACAGTAGGACACTGGCTACACTAGCTCAGCATTATATACTTAGATATGATTTGTTCTTGGCAGAGAGATATTACCAGAAACTGACCTCGGTTTGCAACTCAGTGCTGGGAATCTCTACTAGCAGATCTTTCCAGCCCTGCTGACCTACATCATTCAACATAAAAACACAACAATAATGAAAAATGAGTCAATAAGATGCCTCAAAGTATGATAACTCCCAAAAGTTATCTGACAGGCAGTTAAGTGGAAGGAGTGTCCAGGAAAGAAATGATAATCCAAATGCTTCAGTGTTTGAAGGGATGAAAGAAGAAAATGCATACATTATACCAGTATGATATAAACTCATTAAATGCAAATAGGATGTAAATAAGCAGATAAACATTTTCATTAATAAGACATTCAACAAGCGTAAAGACAAGAACATCTAATTAAACTAAATGATAAGGCAAGACAGAAATGCAGACCTTATTAAAGAATTGATGGTTATAAAGAAAGATAAAGTGCAACTCTTGGAAATGAAAAACACAGCTGAAAACCACGTTAGTAGCTATGCACAAGCACAAGAGAAACTTTAGGACTTGAGACAAGAGTGATGGAGCAGATGATTCAGTGATATCTGAGAAACAAAGGAAATCATGAGAAATAGACTTGAAAGCTCATAGCTGTCTCTAAAAGACATAACGTAGAAATTACAGAACTTGAGCTCAAGATTTAGCTCGGTGGTTCTGACATTTGCCTGGCAAGAGCAAAGTCCCAAGTTTGATGCCCGGTACCACATACCACAACGCCGTCCCAGCACTGGGAGGCAGAGGCAGGAGAATGACTCTGAGTTCAAGGCTAATCTCGGCTACCTACTGATCTCAAGAACAGTCTGAACTACAGTGAGACCCTGTCTAAAAAAAAGAAAAGAATTAAAGATGTCAATAAAAGACTAAGAGAAATACATTAAAGTTATAAAAATTTATTCCCCAAAATTACAGTAGAAAAGTTTCAAGTATAGAGATTGAAATAGACACCCAGATAATAAGACATTTAAACCCCCAAACAGATAAGACCAGAAGAGACTCTCTCCACAACACACTATACAACAGGATAATCAGAACAAAGAGAGAATACTAAAAGTCTTTCAAGAGAAATGGGAAGTAGCTTTTATTTGTTTTTTCCTTGGTACTGGGGACTGGACTCAGGATTTCGCTAAACATCTAAAGACAAATTTATCAGATTAAAGGTAGATGTCTCAACACACATCTTTTAAGGAAATTTTCCTTGGGGATGATATAAAATGGTCCAAACACAATTGTACCACAAAGAATACTGGTACTTTTAAACATCTCTCTCTCTCTCTCTCTCTCTCTCTCTCTCTCTGTGTGTGTGTGTGTGTGTGTGTGTGTGATGTTGTGCATTGTCCCTCCTTGCATATTGCAGCTCATCTCGCAATGTCGGGTCTCAATTATAAATCAGAGTAGACGAGCTCAGCTAGGAGCGGCCTCCACACAGGAACCAGTGAGTGAAAACCAAAGCGCATGGGTAGCTGACTGGAAATTAGCTAATGCAAGTCAAGGAAAAGAAATACAAAGAAAATGTATTTGTGTGTCAAGAAAAGATACAGAAGTAAACCTCGAAGCTCTAAGATTAAGTCTGATGCTTGAAAATCTAAAACACCAGCAGGTATATAAAAGAATTTCAGTTTTATATATATTTTAATTTCTGTTAATATATTAAACATTAAAATAATAATAAGTATATATAGATGAATAACTACAGACTTTGTATAAGAACAATTGTTGAGAATATGATTTGCCTCATTATTCTAAGTATACAATATAAACAATACCAACATATACCTATCTACCATACTACCCCTCCCCTTTACAAAGACAGTTTCTTTTTTTTTCCTACTTTCCTTCTACCTTTTCTTTCCCATCTTTCCTTTCTCCCACCTCTCTCCTTAGTTTCCTTTGTTCCTTGGACATTTCACCTGTTTTACAATATCTACATTTTATATTATGGTCTCACTTACACTTATAGTATCTGGAACAACAGATATTATTCAATATTTACATGTGTAATCTAGTATTTTACTTAATAGTGTGGTCTCAATGTGCATCCATTTAACTATAAAGACATCTTGTTTATTGCTCTTTATAAGAGAGAAGTACTCCATCTTATAAAATAACAAAAACCACATATCCTTTATCCAGTCACCTATTTGAGGGCATTTGGGTAGTTTCTATGATTCAGCTGTGAGAAACTGTGTGGCTGTAACCATGACTACACATATATCACTGTCTTATGATGCTTTTAATTCTTTTGGGATAAAACACAGCAGAGAAAAAGCTGGGTCACATGGAACCACTAGTCCTAGTTTTGTCAGGAATCTCCATACTGATTTCCATGGTGGTTGCACCAGTCTACATTCCCACAAAAATTGGAGAGAGGTTGCTTTCTCCCTGCAGCTGCAAAGCATATGTTGTTGGCTGATTTTGTCATAGCAGCCATTCTTTGTGGAGTGAGATGGAATCTCAGTGCTGTTCTCATCTGCATCTCTCCAATGATCATTGATGAACATTTCCTTCATAAGTTTATTTGTTGATTTTACTTCTTGTTCTTCTGAAGAATGTCTCTTCATGTCCTATGTCCATTTGGGGACTGGGTCTTTAGACTGGGAGCAGGCTTATGTTTTAAGTACTTTGTATGTTCTAGATAGTAGCTTTTAGTCTGAGGAATACCGAGTAAACTTTTCTCACAATGTAGGTTGCCTCTTCAATCTGTTGGCAGTATCTCTTGCTGTTTAAAATCTGTTTAATCAGAATAAATCCCACTTGTTAATTCTTTGTATTAATTCACGTGACACTGAGATTTAGTTCATGAAGTCTTTTCCTACCAATGTGCTCAAGTGTTCTACATAGCTTCTCTACCTGCTGTTTGAGCATTTCTGCTTTAATATTTCTATTTTTGATCCATTTGCTTTTAGAGTAATGCATAATGAGAAATGTAGGACTAGATTGAATTATTGGCAAATTGAAATCCAATTTTTCTAGCACTATTTATTAAGAAGACTTTCTTTCCTCCATTGAGGTTGTTCAGCTTCTTTTCAAACATGCTGTGGCTTAGTATGTCCGAAATTGTTTCTGTACCTTCTACTCTGTTCCATAGATCATTCACACTCATTTTTGCCAGTCCATGCTGTTTTTATCACAGTGGCTTTCTAGTATAGTTTCAGCTTGGATTTGTGATACTCTCTGACACGTCCCTGTTGCCTAGAATTGATTTTGCTATTCTCAGTCTGTTCTGTTTCCACATGAATGTTTGGAATGTTTTCTATAGTCCTGTGAAATATGCTCTTAGAATTTCATTCACAATTGCATTAAATTTATATAGCAATGTGGGAAATTATTTGGAAAGTATGGCCGTTTCGTCTACATTGGGACTTCCAACCCAGGGGCGATAGATGCCTTCCTATGCACTTTTGTTTAAAATCAAACACATATTTAAAGGGGTTGAGTTTTAACAGTAGTAATGAAGCTTTATCAGGTGGACAATCTTAGTTCAAAAACAAAACAATGGAAAAGAGCACAAGAAAAAAATAACAAAAGACTCATGAGCAAGGAAAGAAGACAGGGATGGAGAAGCTGGAAGATGGGGGAGGAAGGGAAAAGTCAAAAGGGATATGCTAAACTTAGGCCCATTTATTGCTAATTCTGCCCAGAAAGTGGCAGACTCTGAAATCACCTCTTTCTTGGAGCTGTCGAAGAGCACAGAAAACCCTGAGCTCCTTCTTTAACCTGCCCGTGGAGAGAACAGAGGACACATCCGGAACTCGCTCAAAGGAGTCCCTGGTACCGTCACAGAAGCTACAGTCCAAAGAGGACCAATGAGAGTAAAGCGCAAACCAGAGAGAACATGACTACAATGAGCTGAGAAGGGGCTCAAGGTAAATTGTAAAGTGAGGAGAGAGCAAACAACAAGCCTTTCTTGGACAGTAATGGTTCATGAAATTATTGCTTTTTTATTTTGAATGAGAATGACCTCCCCTACTCCATAAATTCAGTAGCCCCAGTGCTGAGCCAGGAGTGTCACTGCAGATTTGAGGCCAGCCTGGACTGCAAAGTGAACTCAAGGCTACTCTGAACTGCGAAATGAATCTTGTTTCAGAAAAAATAGATTTCAAGGAAATTTTCTATTAAGAATGATTTAAATGCATCTGATGCAAGCGGATGTGTATATGTATATGCATTTTATATGTCTGTACATATGTATTTGTAGAAACACCTTCACTGGTATGTATATAAACATAGAGATGTATACACATTAACATAGAAATTTAGATATATATATAGATGCACATACTTGTATAGGAATCTATATTTATAAATTATACATATATGTACTAAACATGTGATTCTAAACTTGGAGGGAACAGATCTCCATGGAGATAAGCAGGACAGGATATTTACCAGCTGAACTAGACCCAGGAGCAGCATGAGGATTCTGTCATATCATCATTTCCTTCCTCCACTTCCCTTTAACCCAAGAATTCAGTCTCTAGTTGAAACACAGTTTCTATCATTTTTACCAATTTCATTTGACACCAGTGCTCATGGAGTTGAATGTCCTTGTCCAGGACCAGACTGAGGCTGACACTGATTCTAAGATCACAGCAGTTCATCCAAAAGCCACAGTGGCCAGGAGGTCTGTACCAGCTCCATGCCTCATGTGACCAGCAGACAGCACAGAGGTAGGGGGCGTGGTTACCTCAGGGGAAGAGTCTGTGCACCCGGAGGCCCTACACTAATGCTGTCACCATGGCTCCTCCCTCCCCCTACAGAAGGCCCCATACATATTTGCTCCATTAGATTCGTCCAAGTGCAGAAGGTATTTTTATACCACTTGGCTCACAGGAGAGGCCCCTGTCCTGCCCTTCACTCTTTCCACACCACTTCACCCACCGGGGCATTTGCATAGTGTCCCCAGGGAGGCCCCGCCCTGCACCTCTCAGATAAAGCCCAGCTCTAACCTAGAGCTGGTGACCTGGACCTCACTTCAGCTTCTCAGAATGAGGCTCCCTGCTCAGCTCCTGGGGCTGCTGATGCTCTGCATTCCAGGTAAGGACAGGGGAGCTGGGGATGGAAGAGGGTGAGGGGGATGGAGCCACACAGTCCCCCACAGCGTCCTGTCCACATGAGAGATGCAGACTTGTTGTCAGGATGGAAACAAGAGTTTTAGGTAACTGAGTGAAGGAGAATTTGCTGGAGCCAGGAGCTCTGCTCAGGAGAAGCCAACACAGAGAGAGAGTTGATGCACAGTGTTCGAAAGGGAGGTTGTGGTTCTTGGGTCCTTTTGGATAATTGAACATGTTTTATTATATATGAAAATCACAAAAATAATTTGGAATGAAATATAAAACAAAGTGAAGATGACTCTTGATAGTTGTCCATGACCTCTGCTTTCTCCTCAATGATTAGGATCCACTGCAGATGTGTTGATGACACAGAACTCACTTTCTCTGTCCATCTCATCTGGAGAGACGGCTTCCATCTCCTGCAGGTCCAGTCAGAGCCTCCTCCGTAGTGATGGAAAAACCTTTTTGCACTGGATTGTGCACAAGCCAGGCCACGCTCCAAGAGGTCTGATTTATCAGGTTTCTAACAGATATACCGGTATCCCAGACAAGTTCAGTGGCAGTGGGTCAGGGACAGATTTCATTCTCACAATCAGCAGGGTGGAGCCTGATGACACTGGAGTTTATTACTGCTTACAAAGTAGCTTTTACCCTTCCACAGTGATACAGCCCCGATCACAAACCTCCTGCCATGGGAGGCCCAGCTGCTCTCTGTGCCACTGTCTGGGGAGCATCATAGCAGAGTCTCCGAGTCCCTGTGAGAGGAAGAAAGTGAAGATATCAGAACCACAAGCTGCAGCTGAGCCTTCTCCCCAGGAGTGAGTGAGGAAAACAACAGAGCAGTAAGACCTGGCTCTGGGGAGGACTCTTAGACAGAGGTGAAGATGGAGCTGAGTTCAAGGGATTTCTTTGAGTCTTGAAATTTCTTCTGTTTACGAACTTGGATAAAAACAAATCAAACACATCATTTAAATTTAGCCCAACATAGTTAATAACATGCAAAAGGCATCACATTGGCAATTTTTTGGGACTTCACTCCTACACTGTCAGCCCCAGAGGGGCAGTGGAAGTGACACACAGTCCTCTAAGACTGATGGTCACTCTGCGGAGCTGCCCCCACCTCAGCAGGGCAGAGGTGAAAGGTCAGTTCTGGGATCAAGTCCTTGCCCTGGGCCACTGCACGAATCACTGTGCAAAGCTCTGAGCCGTAATGACTCCATGACTATGAAGATCCAGCTTGGGAAATGGCAACTTAGGGTCACATCTTTCTCATCAGTGCAGGAGGATGAAAAGGAGCATCCAATATGTGGTTCTGGATCACTGCATCCTGGAGACGACCTGGGAGGAGTTAAAGAATCTTCCTTTGGTGATATCCAGGTCTACAGCCACCATGGGAAAGAGGAAACTTCTCAGAGTATTTCTCAAAGCAATCGATAGCACTTTGACATGGTTTTATGGCCAACTTTTGTCTCTGCTCTCTGCCAGTACTCACTAAGACATGTGACATTTTAGTCCCTTTCTAAGGGACTTTCAGGGGCCTCTCTAAGCCTTCTGCAGTTAGAAGAGTCACCATCTAGGACTTATAGGATTAAAGGCAGGCACCTCACACCTCCACCCTTCCCTCAGAGGGGAGGGTAAGTCTCAGGAAGCTGAATTTCTTCCATTTTGTAAAAATCCTCATACATCACTTCTATCTGCAATTGAATGTGGGACAGTAGAAAATGTACACAGTTTGAAAAAGGAATAATTGATCTCTATTTTCCTGCTCTCAACCTTTGGGTCAGCTTGCAAAGTGAATATTGAAAAGCCCCATAGCAACATCACAAATCCTTCCATTCATGGCAGTATGTGCTCACTTTTCCACGGCTCCTCGTCTGATGACAGGTGTTGTGTAAATGGGCAGATTCTGATCATATTTTAAATCAGAACAAATAAGGTGACTGACATTGAATATAGGCTTGAAGAAAGAAACCAAGTCAAAGACTGCTGTATGCTTGGAAACGAGCGACCAGAGAATCAGTAATGATCTCTACTCAGATGGAAAGATGGACAGAGCAATTCTATGAGGCAGATAGACACAAGGACCAGAACTGGAACATACTTCAGCTGTGGAGATGACACCAGACTTCCAACAAGCAACATCCCTGACTCATAAGCATGTGCAGGAATTGGGAGACCTGGGGTGGTCTGATCTGGTGACACAAACATGAGAGAGAATGTGTGATTACCAGGAAATGAGTGTGAGGAGATGAGAGCAGATTAGCACCTGCCAGGTAACTCAGTGCATAGAAGACTAAACACGAGGAGAATCTAGCACTGGAAGTTGGAGTGTAGGAGAAGTGAACAAAGACAAAGATAGACAGACAGACAGACAGAGAAAGGAAGGAAAACTGAGGTACTACAGCCTTAGCAATGTTTTAAGAATGTCATTGTAGTTCAAAAATATAAAATTAAAATGAGAAGTGAGCCGGGGGTGTTGGCTCACCTCTATAAGCCCAGCACTTGAGAGGCAGAGACAGAAGGACTTCTGTGAGTTTGAGGCTAGTGTGAGATAGATAGCGAGTCCAGTGCCAGCCAGAACTACAAAGCAAGACCCTGTTTCATCGTATGTGTACATAAAATGTATCAATAAAAATTCAATTAAGATTAAATAACTAACTAATTAAAATAAATAAATACATTGGGAAGTAAATACTAAAATGTCCTTTTGGGTTGTTTGTTATTCATAATCCAAACACTGCAGTTTTTGCAAGATTCTACTGCCTTCTGGACGGGCAAGATTTCAAGATTCCTTTTCTAAACAGGTGAGCATTTGCTGCCACCTGTTGGTCGGACGCATGCAGGGGGACCGACCAACAGGTGGCAGCAAATGCTCACCCATGCAGGGGGACCGACCAACATGTTTGAATTATCTGGAAATACTTCACCTCTCATGCTATGATCTACTGTATCAAGTACAGGTCTCCTTGCAGTACCTCAGTGCACGGACGCTGTACAGACCCTGTTGCCTCACGAGGACCGTCATTCCCTAGATGCTGCTATGCAAGGTCATCTGTTCAGTTCACCAGCTTGATTCCCAGAGCTCTTCCCCTCATCTGAAACTGTCCTCAGGCAGTGGCAGCTCACCAGCTGCTCTGCACCGTGTAGCAGCTCTGCTGTCCTATTCTCTGATGTCACAGGCTTATTGTTCATTCTCAACCTGCCCACTGACCACAGCTAGAGGGAAAAAAAACCTGCATAAGAAAGTGCAAAACACTACACAATTGTCGAAATATTATATAATGAGAATATACAACAGTGGTAACTGGCATTTCTTTATTCAATGATTGATCTTGTTTTGCCTAAAATCAATTTTTTATATTGAGGCAGTTTTACATTAGTATTTAAGATTTCACAATTTTCCATTAGGATATTGTACCCTTTACCTAGAATAACATGAAATACAGGGAGCACAATTGACCTATACTTTGTTGATGAGCGATGTGTGTTATGATTTACTTAAGAAAGAGAGTTATCCTAGGGTAAAAAGCCCCTAAGATGAGAAGGTCATTAAAACTGCTCAGAGGTCTCATGCATTTGGAAACTCACCATCCTGATGTCTCAGGCTGCTTCTGGACCTTGGCTACTCAGTTCACTCACTCGTGGAGATCACTGAGAGCTGCACATTCCTCAGTCTCTGCCATGGCATCAGACAAGAGCTGACTTATGGGATGAATATAAGGATTCTTTGGGGGGTGAGGACAGAGCCCACTGCAGTGCACATACTAAGCAGGTGTTGTACCACTGAGCGACACTCACAGCCCAGAATTGGGGTTCCCTATGTAAATATGTTTTCCCCAGGCCTGCACCTCTTTCCTACACCTTCTCAGGCAACAGATCCCAGCTCTCTGAATGTGCTCTATTCCACCTCCAGCATCTTGTGCTTCCTGTGTGCTCAGACCTGTGGTGCCATCACTTCCATGTCAGGCTCAGACTGCAGACCCAGGATGACTCTGCCCCAGGTTAGAGCACACAGGCTCTTCCCTCCAGGATCTGAGTCCTGCAGGATAAATACTGCAGTGTTGGGCTCTATTGGATACAATATCCTTGACAGTGTTGGTCTACAGCCATTACGATACAAAGAAATTTTGGGGGTTTTTTTGTCCATTTCCCACTTAGAGCCCTGTGTTTCCCTGTAAGTAGCTGTGGGAAGGACAGTTTGCAGTTTCCATGTGGTTCACACTTCTGATCCCGGTAATGAGAGTCACACCGCCTCACACAGCGGGAGTCTGAGGCCTGTTTCCAGGCTGTCTGACCCATGTGTGGGGTGGTAACAGGATTTCAAGGATTTCCTGTGATCTACAGAAGCTTCAAAATAAAAGCAGCTTTGGATTTTGAAGATATTTCTTCAAAACAGTAAAAACTTGACAAGAAAAGTTAACATTGTTTTGTTCTTTTTCCTCATTTCTTTTCTCCTTTCATTCATTTCCTACCTTTTCCTTCCTACCCCTTCCCCTTGTCTTATTTTTTGTTCTTGTTTTTCTAGCATGTTGTAGTATTCCACCAGAATTCTATTTTTTTTTAGTTCTTTGAGAAAACGTTTCATTTTTGTAGTGTAGGCTGGCCCTGATTTCACTATGTAGCCCAGGCCAGCCTCAAATGCACAGCTACCCTCCTGCCTCTACCTCCTCAGTATTGAGATTGTAGGCATGAGTCATAAAGCCTGGCATTATTGTATGTGGTTACTGGGGATCAAACTCTGGACCTAGCACTTGCTAGGCAGACACCAGAAGCACTGAGCTAAATCTCCAGTCCAAACACCAGATTGTTAATGCAAGGAAGCTAAGGCAAGATTTCTGTAAATCTAAACCCCTTTATATATATGTATATATATATATATATATGTATATATATATACATATATATATTTTGTTGTTGTTGTTGTTGTTGTTGTTTCAATATTCAAACTAAGGCCTCTCTTAATGCTATCTTCTGATTGCCCCAGGTGGTAGAATTTCTAAATTGAATTCTGTGCTCTTTCTAATCATGCAAAACCATGACTGTGGTATTTTTGGCTCTTTACTTAATCAGATGCTTTCACAGCCCAGTGCCCCTGAAAATTACTTTCTTATTTGCTGATTCCTTTGCATAGGTCACTCCCAGCCCAGTCCCACAGCACAGATTCTATAGAAGAAGCTTTTGTAGTGAGATCTGAAATGCATCACTCTAGCAGGGACAGCAAGATGGTGACCCAGACCCCGGTCCTCCTGTCTATTGCTGTGCACAGTGCTTTAACCTCCAACAAAACCTCCCCAGGTCCCAGGTCAGCGAGCCATGTGCCACCAGCTGCTTTCTCCTCACACAGCCCTGAACTTACCACTTCTGCTGCATCTGAGAGATCAAGTTCACTGTTGAATTAGTTTAATAGTTTAAACCACTGCAGGGTCTGAGGCTGGGCCAAGAGAAAACTGCACAACACAAATATTTCTGTACTCATTGTTTGGATGAGACATTTTTAAAAGTAATATGAATACCTTTTATAGAGATTGTTACATCTATTTAATGCACAGGAATGTGCACTAACTCATGTGGCAGAGTGTGTTACTGAACCAGTATCATCTGACTTTGCCCTTTAAAGAAAGTTTTGGTTATTTTCTACTGTGATTGATAATTCTATCCTTTATCTTCTTTAAATTTTCAGATACTCTCCATCCTGTTCCTTCTTTTGCACTTTTTCTTCTTTCATTTCAAATTTATTTGTACATTTTAAGTCAACGTTATTATCACAAAGATTGTGTCTCTATACATGATCTATATTGATTCTTATTAGCTTATGTATAAGGAGGGTTGGAGGATGCAGAGAAATCAGAAAAATAAGATTCAAATATCTGTGCTATGTAATCAGTCAATATTTGTTTGCATTTAATTTATTTATTTATTCACTAATTAATTCTTTTATTTATTTATGCATTCCAGGGTTCACCTGCTAAATATCTTCATGTTTCTAAGTTGATCATCATTACTTCCATCTACAGAACTTCCTAGCATGCTTTTCTTCAGAAGTGAGAACTTATTCTTCTATGTATCATTTTATAACTATTTTAATTAAGATGATTGGGTTTACTTTTTCTCATATCTATTTATGTGCAATGCTTTTCTCTGTGTGAAATATGTACATTTTATATTCATATCATGATCACATCCAGCATTGACAATTTGTACCTCTATATGACATGACTTGATTCTCATTTATTCCCATATTCCTACCCACCCTACAAACCTCAAATCAATATATACACAAGATTTATTTCTCTTATTTTAACTGGACTTTTTTTTTCTTTCATTACTTACACTTATGCTTTATTTCCCTTTTAATAGTTTCAATTTCATAATAGCTATCTTACATTCTAGAACTCATTTACATTTTCAGTTTCTCATTCGGAGAAAAGATATGGTATTTACACATTGTGACCTTTTTATTTCACTTATGAGGATATCCTCAAGGTACATGCATTTGATATCTGAGACTTTTATGATTATATGCCTAGGTGTAGATTTTTTCATGTCACGGGCATGTGGTGTTCTGTATGCTTCATATATTTGTATGTCCAATTCTTTACCTTTTTCTGTGATGTTTTCTGCCATTATCTCTGTGAATAGTTTTTGACGTCTTTAGCATTGTCTCCTGCTTCCTCAGTGACTCCAATCAATCTTATGTTATTCTTCTTTGAACTATCTAGGAGCTGTTGGATTGGCTTTTCATTATTGCTTGCTTTTTTCCATAGATTATGCCTTTCCAGTTCATTGGTTGAGATCCTGTCTTCTAGGTCTGAAATTCGGTCTTCTGCCAAATTCATTCTATTGTGCAAGCTTTCATTTTCTTTCTTAATTTCCTGGGCTTCTGCTTGTAGGTGTTTAAAAGGTTCCATTGCTTTTACTATCTTGGATTCTATCAACTCCATAATTTCCTCTTTAGCTTTATTAATCATCATGTTGACAGTGTCCAATATCTCTGCTTTCATCTCAGAGATCAGTTCTGATTTCCATTTTACTAGATCTGCTTTGGTTACCATTTCCTTGGACCCTGGAGACTGACCTTCAAACTTCTCTATTTCCCTTCCCCCTGTGTTACTTGGAGGTGAGAATCTTTGTGTCTGAGACTTTGAGTGTTTCCTCATCTCTGACCTGCCCTGTTTTCTGGCACTGTTTGTTGCAAGTGACTTTCCTCCTAATAGTTAGGAACCTTAAAATAGCAGTGTTTCCTGGGTTGTTCTTTGCAGTCTGTATTGGGACCTAAAGAAAAACCTCTAGTTCTGGCACACTATATGAGGCACTCAGTCAGTACAGTCAGCACACCTTCTCCCATCTGGCTGGAAGGCTCTGGTTCCTGAACTGCTACAATGGTGCTCTCTGAGGTTCCAATGGACCCATCTGCTTACCAATACAGAGTCTCTGGGCTCACTTGTGTAGTCAGCCTGGAGGCCAGTATGCTGTAGGCCCTGTGCAGCTGCAATGGTAGGGGCTGATGTCCCAACAGGCTCACCTACTCACCTATACAAGGTGACTGGATGTGCTTCTGCAGTTGCAGAAAGTGGAGAAAGTCAGACTCTGACCTGCTAAACTCAGTCCCTGGGCACTCTTCAGGAGTGGGCCTGGAGGCCAGTAAGCTCCAACCCTGGCGCAGATTCAGGGGCACAGTCACTGGCACACGCATTTGACTGGAGGCCAGTCAAGGCACACGCATTTGAATATGAAGGACTCAAGCTTATCATTCTTTATGACAGAGTAATACTCCATTTTATTAAAAACACACATTTTATCCAGTCTCTATTTGATGGACATTTGGGTTGTTTCCAAGATTTAGGTATCACAAACTGAGCTGCTATAAACATGGATGCACATATGTTACTGTGATAGGAATCTTTTATTTCATTCTTATATATCCCTGGTAGGGCAATAGCAGGGTCAAATGGGACCTTTAGTCCAAGATTTTGAGGAATCTCCACACTGATCTCCACAGTGGTTAAACCAGTCTACAGTCCTACCAACAGTGGAGAAGTGTTCCTTTCTCTTCGCAACCTCACTAGCATTTATTGCTGGATAATTTTGAGATAGCAGCCATTCTTTGTGGAGTGAGATGGAATCTCAGGGTTGTTTTCATCTGCCTCTCTTGACTGACTAGTGATGTTGGGTAGTTCTTCATGTGTTTCTTAGCTGCTTTTCCTTCTTCCTCTGAAAAGTATCTGTTCATTTCAGATGCCCATATTTTAACTGAGTCTTTAAACTGGTGGGAATTCATTTTTTAAGCTCTTTTTTATATATTCTAAATAGGAGCCCATTAACTGAGGAACAACTGGTAAAAAAATTTTTTTCCTATATTGTTGGGTGTCTTTTCACTATGTCAATGTTTTCTTTTGCCATGCAGAATCTTTTAAATAGGATGAGATCCCATTTATTGATTCTTTCTGCTACTTCTCATGCTAAACTGTTTTTTTTTTTTTCATAAAGGCTTTCCCTAAACCAAGAACTTCTCAAGAGTTCTACCTAATTTGTTTTCCCGTAGGTTTAGTGTTTCTGTTTTCATATTTATGTCTGTAATCCACTTTGATTTTAGTTTAGTGCACAGTAAAAGAGATAAATCTAACTATAGCCTGTGGCAAGTTAAACCCCAATTTTTCCAGCACCATTTGTTAAGAGGCTATATTTCCTCCATTGAGAATATTTGGCTCCTCTGACAAACAGGAAGTGGCTTAGTGTATCTGGAGCTATTTCTGAGCCTTCTAATCTATTCCACTGACCCCTGGATCTGTTACTTTGCCAGTACCATGCAGTTTTTATCACAGTGGCTTTGTAGTATAATCTCATGCTGGGGATTGTGATAACCCCACCATGTCCTTGTTACCTAGAATTGCTCTTGCTATTTTAGGTCTTTTTGGGTTCCAGATGAATTTTTGGTTTATTTTCTCTAGATCTGCGAAGTATGTTGTTGGGATTTCAATTGGGATTGTATGGAATCTATATTGGATTTCTGGAAATAAAGTAATTTTGATGATATTTGTACTTCCTACCCAGGAAAAAGGGCTGTCTTCTCAATTTCTGATATCTTCTATGTTCTTTTTCAGAGTGCTGTAGTTTTCAGACTAGAAATCTTTCACTTCCTTTGTTAGATTGATTCCTAGATATTTTATTTGGGTGTGTGTGCTCATGTGAAAGGGCTTGACTTCCCAATTTCTCTCAGTGAGTCTGTTGTTTCTGCACACAAAGGCTATTGGTTTTAGCCTTGACCTTGTTTTCAGCTACACTACTAAATTTGGCAATTAGGTCTAGCAGTCTTTTAGTTGAACTTTTAGGATCTTCTATATAGAAAATCATGTCATAAGCAAACAGTGACCGTTTGAACTCTGCTTTTCCTACTTATATTTCTTTAATTTCTTTCTCATATATAGATTTTATTAGGTTGAGATAAAGCCCATCTGTTCCGATTTTCTGCAGAGATCATGAGTGAGTGTTGAATTTTGTCAACACTGTTGACAAAATTTTTTTTTTTGCATCTATTGAGATGACTATATAGCTTTTGTCCTGGAGTCTGTTTATATAATGTAAGATATTTATTGATTTATGTATGTTGAACCATCCTTGCATCCCTGGGATGAATACAACTTGGTCAGCATGTATGATCATCTCATTGAGTCTCTGTATTCTGTTTACCAATATCTCATTGATGATTTTTGCATCAGTGTTCATTAGGGAGCCTGGCCTGTTGCTCTTTCCTTGCTTGAGTCTTTCCCTCCATTTGGAATTAATATTATGGTTTCTCTCAGGAATGAATTTGGAAGCACTGATTTCCTTTTGATTTCATTAGAGACTTTGAGAAGTAGTGGCATTAATTCTCCTTTAAAAGTTTTATAGAATTCAGCAGTAAAACTGCCAGGACCCTGGCTTTATTTTGTCAGTAGAGGTTTTCTGTTTTTTTTGGTTTTTTTGGTTTTTTTTAATTTCACAGATTGATATTGCAGTGTTTAACATTTTTATATCTTCTTCCTTCAACTGTGGATGTTGATAGGTGTCTAGATACGTATCTTTTCTCCTATGTTTTCTATCTTGATGAAGTTGAAATTTCAAAGTAGCTGTTTCCTATCCTCTGGCATTCTGCTGGATCTGTGATAATTTCTGGCTTTTCAATCCTAATAGCATGGATTTCAGTTTTTTATTTCCTTTGTTTGATAAAGTTGGCTAAGGGTCTATCAATTTTGTTTCTCCTGTCAAAAAAAAAATTCTTTGACTTGTTGATTTTTTGTATCATTGTCTTAGTCTCCATTGCATTAATTTCTGCTCTGATTCTTATCATTTTCTCCCTAATATTAGCTTTGGGTTTGTCTTATTCCTAAATATTTTGTTCACAACACTTGAATCTGCTTCAATAAATACCAAACAAAATCGCATCCCACATTAGTGTGGACCGACGTCTCTCAGCTATGATACCTGGACAGCACAGAAGGAGGCCCCACCCACAAACGTGGTTCTAGGAGAGGGGCCAGAGGAGGAGATGGTGCTAGATGATAAGATGGAGGACTCGGGCTCCGGACCCACCCAGGAGCTGGACAGAGAGACACTCGCTCCTAGAGACTCCACACTTCACTGAATCTGAAACACCTGGACTCTAGCCCACAGAGACCTAAGGTGGACTCCTGCCCTGGGGAACTGGAAAAACCATGACTTTTGCACATTCCAGACCTCAGTTCATCCTATATCTCACTGTAGAAATAAAAATAAATACAAAAGTCTTCACTGTGTTTTCGTGTAAACATCATCCACAGTAAAGGAGGTAAGTTACACTAAGTTCCTTAACTTTCTACTGAGCCATGTAAACCTTCTCTCAAGGATAGCAGGCCCAGAGCCTGCATCATCACAGTCTCCAGAGGCCACTCAATCTGAAACACACAATGACCACACACAGTTTTGCGCACTGTATCACGTGTACATGGAAATGTGTCACTTAAATCATTTCACAGTAGTATCAAAAGTCAATGTGTAATAAGATTCACATAGGAACTAGCTGTGATTACCCACTATAACTTCAAGTGATGTTTCCAATTCTAGACTCTCTCTGTGAAAGCAAGGCAGCCTTTGCTTCTCAAGAGAGGCTCAGAGCAGGATGGAAAAGAACCTGGGCCTCAGATGCTGTGCATTGTCCCTCCTTGCACAATGCAGCTCAGCTGTCAGTGTCTGGTCTCAAGTATGAATCAAAACAGACAAGCTCAGCCAGGAGCAGCCTCCAAACAAGAGCCAGCAATTGAAAACCTAAGTGCATGGGCAGCAGAATGGGAATTAGCTAATGTGAATTGAGAGGAAACAATAACAAGAAAATGTATTTGTTTGACTAGAAAAGACACAGAAGTGAATGTCAAAGCTCAAAGACCAAGTATGATGCTCAAAAGTCAAAAACATTAGCTTCTATTTGAAAGAATTTTAGTTTACATATTTTTAATCACTGTTAATATATTAAAGATAAAAAAACAATAACAAGTCCTTACAAATGAATAACCACATACATTGTATAAGGACAGTTGTGGAGAATATGAATTGCCTCATTTTCCTGAGTATACAGTATAAACAATACCGAAATATACCTATCAACTATAACCCCCTTCCCATTTACAAAGAGAGTTTCTTTTTTCCTTCTTTTCTTATATAATTCTCTTTCCCATTATTCCTTTCTCGCGCCTTTCCTTCTTAGTTTCCTTTATCCCTGGAAAATTTTCATCCTGTTTCACAATATCTGTTCTACGTTTTGGCTCTCATTTACGCTTACAGTTTCTCACACCAGAGAAATTATTTAGTATTTGCATATGTCTTTTTTCTTTCAGTTAAGTGTATGGCCTCAATATGTGCATCAGTTTAACTATAGAGGCATCATGTTTATTGCTTTTTATAACACAGAAGTACTTCACTTTAAAAAATACAAACCACATCTCCTTTATCCAGTCACCCATTCAGGGGCAATTGGGTTGTTTCTATGATTTAGCTATTATAAACTGTGAGACTGTAAACAAAGTGACAAATATACTGATTTAGTACAATGCTTTAATTCTTTTGGGATAATACCCAGCAGAGGAACAACTTCATCAAATGGCACCTCTAATTTTAGTTTTGTCAGGAATCTCCATACTGATTTCCATGGTGGTTACCCCAGGCTACACTCCCATAAAAAGTAGAGAGAGGTTCCTTTCTCCCTGCAGCCCACCAGCATATGTTGTTCCTGATATTGTGATAGCAGCCATTCTTTGTGCAGTGAGATGGAATCTCAGTGTTGTTCTCATCTGCCACTCTCCAATGATCAGTGATGAACATTTCCTTCAAAGTTTACTAGTTGACTTTACTTCTTGTTCTTCTGAAAAATATCTGTTCATATCTGATGTCCATTTTTTGGTCTGGATTTTAAATATGGAGAGAGCCGATTTTTAAACTACTTTGTTCTAGATAGTAGCCTTTTATTTGAGCAGTAGCGAGTAATCTTCTTTCCCACAATGTAGATTCCCTCTTCAGTCTGTTGGTGGTCTCTATTGCTGCTCAGAAGCAGTTTAATCAGAATAAATTCTACTTGCTAATTCTTTATGCTAAATCACATGCAAGTGAGGTTTAATTCTTGAAGTCTTTTCCTATGCCAGTGTCTTCCAGGGTTCTACCCAGCCTCTCTTCCAGTTGCTTTATCAGTTCTGCTTTAATATTTAGATTTTTGATCCATTTTGCGTTTAGTTTAATGCATCATGAGAGATATGAGTCTAGATTTAATTAGTGACAAGTGGAAATCCAATTTTTCCATCACCATTTATTAAAAACTCTTTCAGGTCAGTAATTTAGCTCCTGTCGTGCAAATGCAAGGGCCCAGGTTCGATCCCCAGTAAGCACATACAACAATACTGGGCACTGACACTCATGCCCACCAGCACTCAGTACCTCATACCACAGTGCCTGGCAAAAAATAAAGTGATTTAGCATGGCTAGATTTGATTCTGCATCTTCTAATCTGTTCCAAAGATCATCAGCTCTATTTTATTGCCAATACCCTGCTATTTTATCACAGTGACTTTGTAGTACAGTTTCAAGTTGGGGATTGTGATATTCCGCTCCACGTTCTTGTTGCCTAGAATTGATTTTGCTATTATAGGTCTCTTCTGCTTTCACATGAATTTTTTGAATGTTTTCTGCAGTTCTGTGAGATATTCAGTTAGAGTTTTATTCGTAATTGCATTAAATTTATGTAGCAGTGTGGGAAAGAATTTGCAAGTATGGCCATATTAACTACCTTTGGTCTTCCAACCCAGGGGCAATAGATGCCTTCCTAAGCACTTTTGTTTTAAATCAAACACATATTTAAAGGGGTTAAGTTTTAACAATGGTAATGAAGCTTCATGAAGTGGACAAGCTTAGGTGAAAAACAAAACAATGGAAAAGACTACAGAAAAAGAAAACCTAACAAAAGAGATTGATGAGAAAGGAAAGGATGGAGGGATGGAGATACTGGAAGATAAGGAGAGAAAGGAAAGTCAAAAGGGACATGCCAACTTTGGACCCATTTATTGCTAATTCTGACCAGAAAGTGACTGATTCCAAAATCGCCTCCAACCTGGAGCTCCTGAAGAGCACAGAAAACACCTGAGCCCCTGCTTGAACCAGCCCAAGGACCAGAGATCAGCGGACACAATCATAACTCGCTCTGAGGGGAGCCTGGGACCCTCACAGAAGAGTGAGTCAGAAGCATTCGACGTCAGTGAAGAGTGAACCAGAGAGAAAAATAGAAACTTTCCTACCAATGACTACTGTGAGTTGAGATGTGGGTTCAAAGTCAATGACAATGTGAAGAGAGAGAGAAAAAAAAATTCCTTGGACAGTAGTGGTTTATAAAATTAGTGATTTTTTATTTTGAATGAGAATTCAAGGGAAAGTGTGGCAGTTCCACCCCCCTCCACACCCCATGATCTCATTCATCCCACTGCTGAGCCAGGAGGATCGCTGCAGATTTGAGGTCAGCCTGGGCTGCACAGTGAACTCAAGGCTACTCTGAACCATGAAATGAATCTTGTTTCAGAAAAATAGATTTCAAAGAAATTTTCCATTAAGAATGATTTAATGCACTTAATGCAAGAGTATGTATATATGTATATGAATTTTATATGGCTATTCATATATCATATTTGTACAAATATCTTCACTGATATGTGTATACACATATAGATACATGGATATTAACATAGAAATTTAGACATATAGAGATGTACACATTTGTGTATGAATCTATATTTAAAATCTATACATATATGTACTAAATATATGAGTCTAACCTTAGAGGAAACATATCTTCATGGAGATAAGCAGGACAGGATATTCACCAGGTTAACCAGAGCACAGGAGCATCATGAGGATTACACGTGACATCATCATTTCCCTCCTCCAGTTGCCTTCAGCATGGCAAATTAGCTCTCTCAATAAATGAGACAGATTTTATCTTCCTACCAATTTCATTTGATGCCAGTGCTTAGGAAGATGCATCATGTTGTCCAGGAACAGACAGAGTCTGACACTGTCTCAAACATCGCAGCAGGTCCAGCAGGAGAGACAGTGACCAGAAACAGTGCAGCAGCTCCACAACTCACGTGACCAGCACACAGCTCTGAGGTCAGGTTGCAGGGGGTGTGGTGCTCTCAGTGGAAGAGCTCTGTTCACCCTGCACCTCCAGATTCAGAGTCTCACCATGGCTCCTCCCTCCTCCTGCTGAAGGCCCCAGGGACTGTTCTTCCATTGGTTTCCTCCAAGAGCAGAGAGTATTTTATACCACTTGGCTCACAGGAGAGACCCCCTTCCTGTCCTTCACTCTTTCCACATCACTGCGCCCACCGGGGCATTTGCATAGCGTCCCCAGGGAGGCCCCACCCTGCACCTCTCAGATAAAGCTCAGCTCTAACCTAGAGCTGGTGACCTGTGCCTCACTTCAGCTTCTCAGAATGAGGCTCCCTGCTCAGCTCCTGGGGCTGCTGATGATCTGCATCCCGGGTAAGGACAGGGTAGCTGGCGACAGAGACAGATCAGAGGGACTGGGCCCCGCTCTCCCCCGCAGTGTCCTCTCCACATGAAGGATGCAGCCTTGTTAGCAGGATGGGAAGAAGAGGTTTAGTTAGTTCCATGTGAGGGAGGGAGATTAGGTGGGAGCCAGGAGCTCTGGTCACATGAAGACAAAACAGAGAGAGGGAAGGAGGATGGGCAGTGGTTCCAAAGGGAGGCTGAGGTTCTTGGGTTCTTTCTCATAACTTGACACTCTTCTTTGTATTTCAATAACATAATTAAATATGAAATTAACTGATAGTGGCTTGTCATATTTGTATATGACTTGTTCTTCTCCAACCTTATTTTAGGATCCTCTGCAGATGTGGTGATGACACAGACTCCACTGTCTCTGTCCATCACCCCAGGATAGACGGCCACCATCTCATGCAGGTCCAGTCAGAGCCTCCTCTACAGTGATGGAAACACTTATTTATACTGGATGGTACACAAGCCAGGCCAGGCTCCAAGACGTCTGATTTATAAAGTTTCTAACAGACATACCGGCATCCCAGACAGGTTCAGTGGCAGTGGGTCAGGGACAGATTTCACTCTCACAATCAGCAGGGTGGAGCCTGAGGATGCTGGAGTTTATTACTGCTTCCAAGGTACACATGCTCCTCCCACAGTGATACAGCCCTGAACACAAACCTCCCTGCCCGGGGAGGCCCAGCTGCCCTCTGTGTCACTGTCTGGGGAGCAGCACAGCAGAGTCTCTGAGTCCCTGTGAGAGGAGGAGGCTGAAGATCTCAGAACCACAAGCTACAGCTGAGGCCTCTGCCCAGGACTGAGTGAGGAAGATAACAGAGCAGCAGGACCTGGCTCTGGAGAGGACTTTGAGACCGGGGGGAGGAGGATGGAGCTGACTCACTCAGATTCCTTTGAACACTGGAAAGTCTGTTCTTTTCTAAAACTTGATATAACCTGAAATAATTAATGAGATGGAACTGGCTTATAATGTCTATATTGCTTCTGCCTCCTCTCTCTCTTTGTCAGTAACTGGTGGGATTGGTGATGTCTGCGATGTCCTGGGCATCACTGTCACTGGCAGAACCAATCTACATCTCAGGAAGAATCTCAGAGGGGAACAGTTCACTTATAAGCTCTCAAGTACTGACCTGACACACCTGCACTCTGGAGAAATATGTGTCCTGGGGGGCTGATACTGTGATTATTGATGGTCCTACCCAAATGGTCATTGGTGTCCCATCACACTTTCCTGATCAGTACAGCAGGCACAGCTGAGCATCCAGACATGAATCTGTGCTTTAGCCGTCACCATGGATCCTTTCTCCACACACATTCACAATTGTGGTGCCAGTTGTGCACCAAGTTCTACCGCTCAGTTCTGTGTTTACTGTCATACTCTCCTCTTCATTACTGCCTGAATGTCATAATTAATCAACATTGTCTCCAAGCATTGACATACTTTCTTCCACTGGATCTGATCTACCTGACTATTTTATTTTGTTTATTGAACTTTTCATTTCCAGGATTTATATTTGAGATTTTTTTGCTCAGAATCTCAAACTCTTCATTAAATTGCCATTTAATATCTGCTATTATCTTATTCAGTTCACTAAGCAGTTTATATGTGCCTTCCTTAAAGTCACTGATCATTTGTAAAATCAATTTTTACATTTAACATTTTTGTCAAGGTTTTATCAACAGTAATATTTTTATTTCTTTACGAAAGTATTATGGACCTTAGCAAGGGTTTTATTGTCTTGTTTTCTGCACATTGCTTGGGCTTCTGTGTTGAAGTTTTTCTGTCACTTGAGGAGCATATTATTCACACATTTTTGTCAGGAATTCTTGGTGTACAATCTTCTATCAAAGGCCCCAATGCCCAGGCCACTCAGAGAAAAACACAAGCCACAGCAGCAACAAAACACAGAGACTAG